>JAVCKT010030472.1:0-19540 GCA_032273925.1 Rhynchotus rufescens | reverse complement strand
TTCAAAACTCCATACTTGTATGCTTTGTTCTGCTAAGTATTTGTTACATGTGATGTCATCTTTATGTTTTTGAATGTTGTACATCTGTTTTTTTCTATCAAACCCAAATGTTGTCTTTTTTTTTCCTTAATATTCCTTAATTACTGGAATTACAAAAATAATAATAATTCGGTTATTTCATTTAGATATGAAAGAAAGATTTGCCTAACATGCAGGCTTCCTTGATGACAGAAAAATTTCCTGCATGCTTATTTAATTTGGTTTTGTTATAGTCTTATGACCTGCTAACTTTTTTTCTCCTCTCCATTCCTACTCATATGTACAGGTAAATATAAGCATATTTTTTACGTTGTAGATGTCTTCAGTGTTTTTAGCACACTGTTTGTCTAAAGTAAGGTTTCAGCTAGTATAATTTCCAGCAAAGTGAGAATGTTCACCAGATATATCCTTACAAATATATTATTTAGATTTATATGAAAAGCTTCCTCTCCAGAGATTTAAAATTAAGTCAATACAATAAGCAAATGTAAAAAATATATGCAATTTGAAGTTGGGGTGTCAGACAGAATTAGGACAGATATTCAGCAGAGGTTTGAATACAATGAATGTGCATTTCAAATAAATTATCCTAAATATACTTTTGATGGTGACAATTTGAAATGCATTCTTGCTGAAAATAAGCTCAGTATAAGCTATGAAAGCCAGACTTTCCATTTCTTCTGGATAATGTAAAGTGCATTTAGGAAAAGCTGTTCTTCTGGAACGTGATTTCTGCCATGAGTCAGCTGAGGTTCCTTCAGGATGCCTTTCCGTGTGCAGTATGGCGTTCGGTGTTCTTCATCCATGTCATTAGAAGCGAGACGCAGCTGCCTAATTAGAGCAGAGTTATACATTGAAGGCAAGATCGTGCTCTCATTTCAGGTGAGGAGAGGCAAAGCACAGGGCTGAGCCGTAGCGAGCCCTGGAGCTGGAGAACTAGGCCGGGTGCTGACCAAAGAAAACCTTTGAGAACTTGCACAACGAATGCGAGCTACTTCCTACCACACAATACCACATTTTTTCTCCATTACCATCCACAAATGGTCTACTGTCTTTTATTAATTCCCTGAAGCCCTCAGGCATCCTCACTATCTGCACGTATACATGTCTGCACGATGCACCCAGTGTTTCTGGTTCCTCTCAGCTACTCGGAAAGGCTTCTTTCTTTCCCCTGTCAAACATGTAGCTTCTCCTTTTCTCCTTGATGATGACTTCAGTCTTCAGTGCCCACTTGCAGAAGGAAATTTTCATACAAGAGTCTGTCTATTCAGGTTGGGGAAAAGCCATTTTCTTGATTATTGCAATTTATAATCAAACTAAATAGTGTACTTAGCAAAAGCAAAAGTAGTAGTAGTAGTTAGGTTCGCGGGTCAAGCAGCCTGGCAAGCTGGCCTGGGTTCTGTGTGCCAGCACATCATATAGAGTATCTTAATACAGGAGAGTAAAAAGCAACTACCCAAAAACTACCAGGAAACATTGAGAGATATAAGGGAAGTCTGTCTGATTAAAGAGCGGTCTAGGAGAGATGAAATAAGGAAGATTGCTTTTTAAAATTATCCAGATGAAAAACATCGTGTAGTCTAGAAGGCTGACAGTGAAAATACAATAAGGAAGGCCGAGAGTATGAGGAGCATGTCACAAAAAAAAAAGGTTAAAATTTTAAAATGTCAGTTAATCAGTTAAATGTCAGTAAATTATATTAATTTATTTTGATTGTGCTGTTAATAAATCAGAAGCAGAAAATCTGCCACAGACCCTTCAAGTTCAATAGATGATGAAGTGAAAAATGAGAATTGACTATATGGATACTGTGTTTCTGCATTCACTGCAAAAAACCTACACAGGCTTCCATTGCAATATCCTTTTGTAAGGATATTTATCAGAGGATTGAC
Source organism: Rhynchotus rufescens (assembly GCA_032273925.1). NCBI lineage: Eukaryota > Metazoa > Chordata > Aves > Tinamiformes > Tinamidae > Rhynchotus > Rhynchotus rufescens. The sequence continues at coordinate 17,609 of JAVCKT010030472.1, read as the reverse complement.
TACAAAATGAAGTATCAGTAGAAGAGGATCAGTCAGCAGATAGAAAAATATGATAACAAATACAATGAGGTGATATTCACTTATTAGCTCTAAAGGATTTTAATGTTGAAATAGCTCAACTGCAAAGGTTATAGAGCAAAGCTTGTACCAGGAAGTGAGAGAAGGGGATGTGCAATTACTGAAAAGATTCCAGGGGAGACCTGGATAGCTGCAGCCTGGCCATGTGGTGTGTAATGGGCAAAATGGTGGAATACGGTGGTGGGGAAATGACCCAAGGTTAAATATGATGAGTATAGCCAGCACTTTTTTTTTTTTTTTTTTTTAAAGGAAAAGGAAATCAAACTTCATAGATCTGTATGTTCTTTGAACGAATAAACAAGGCCATAGCTTTGATGGTAAGACTGATACAGTCCAAAAGGCCGTTATTTCTAGAAGTCATCCAAAGGTCTTCCTTCACATGGGCTTTTAAGGAAAGTGCAAGGGATAACGGGAAATAGTTTTATATAGATAAACAGCTATTTAAAAAAAAATAACAGACAACATGGAAGATACTAGTTTTCCTCCCTGAGGAGAAGACAACTGGCAAAGTTCCACAGGGTCATATGCTGTTTTAAATGTTTTGTTTAATAATAAAATATTAATAATAAAAGGAGTTAAAATTTCAGAGTTGTTGGGTTGGGGGATTGAGAGAGACTGAGCAAGGCTGGAGTCAGCAGTTTGAGCAAGGAGATTGTTGAGAGGATCAAGGTCTGGTCACACAGCAAGGCCTCGAGGTGGCATGGAGGAACTTCTCAAGACCAGGGAGGACTGAGCAAAATCTGGTGCAATTCAGAAGGCTGCATTAGCAGCAAGTCAGCTCAGAGGTAAGGGCCTTCCTGGGAAAAAAAGCATGTAGGGAGAAGAACTTGTAAAAACCTCCATTTTTCTCCCTAGTTTTTGTCTTCTAATTTTTCAAGTTTATACTTTTAATTCTAATGCAAGATTATCTCTTTTCTATCTTGCTTCACCTCAGAGTTCTGCAGTCACATAAAAATAGTTACAATAAAATCTATAAAATGATAAATAGCAGTGAAAATGTAAAGAGAAATAGCTGTTACCTCCTAGTTCCAGTATGAGATTTATTAGAAATTAGTTGAAACCAAAGTTGTTAGTTCAAAGCAAATAACACTGGGGGTGTTCTCCCACAGTCCATAGTTGAGCAGTGGAAGTCCTTACCATAGGAGATTCCGGGTGCTATGGCAGAATGGAGATACACCGAGGTAGATTAACAAATGAAGACTTCACATCTGGTCCATGCAATTCATTAGCCACAGGCTGGGGGCTGAAAGAGCATTTGGAGAAGGCAGCGCTGCCTGGTTCCCTAGGCTGTGCTTTTGGGCCCAGATGGAGATGGTGGGAGTCCTTTGGCCTTTGCTGCAGTGCTTGTGTTCATGTGGTCACCAGGCTGTGCTGGAGGGGACGCCCCGTCTCACTAGGCTCCGAAACACTCCAGTCGAGAGCCGGTGCAGACCTCTAGTGTGGTCACTACAAGATCCTCCGATTCCCTGGCATGGGGAAGAGGTAAGACCCAGCAAATTGAGGGGAATTTTCTAATTGTCTTTGTTCTAAAAGGCAAAATGCATCACCGTGATTAGAGTACTGCTAATTACACGCTCATGCTTGTCTGGAGTCTGATTTGCACAGATGAGGAATGCTGAAATCAGTAGAAAATACCCTTTGAGTGTTGAAGTGTTGTAGAAAGGCTCTTCTTTGGAAATAACAGGTCCTTGACATTTGAGTTAGGTACAGATTTAGTAGACATTTTTGTACTTAATCTCTCCAGGATTCCCTTATCAATAAGAAATAAGATGATAATGTCTTCTCACTTGAGGGATGTGGAAGAGATGTAAAGAATTGTGAAGATAAAATATGAGATATTTTTCTGCTGTAGTGATGAGCACTGTATACCAAATGTGACAAATGAGCAGCCCAAGCTGGTATTTGAGTAGCCTGGAGTACACGAAGCTCCAATATTGAAGTACAGGACACAGGAGATACTGAAAGCTCTGCAGTTTCTGAATGTGGTCATTTATTGTATTAAAAGGGTGGTAGTACCTTAGAAAAGGTACGTGTCTGTGTTAGATCCTACTGTGGTGCATATCTACAAGCAAAAGACGAATTTTCAGAGAGAAGCTTAGTTTGGCCTTCTTTCGTTTTTGACGTTGCATTTAAATGTTGAAAGCTGTTTTGGTGTGCTTGCAGATCTTGGTGATTTGTTTTGATTTTTTCCCTAATGATTGGACTTTAAAATGAAAAGCAAATTGTCACACATAACAATTTTATTAATGAAAATTCTGAATTTTGAGCAGTCTTGCTGTTCTGTGTATACACACGCATACATAGAAGTCCTGTGTTTGTATTTGTATATTTATGTATACATACCCACATTATGTACACACACTGCCATGCATAATTTAGACATTGGACTTTAATCATGCTGAACTTGTAACAGGAAGAAGAAAAACAAGAACAAACTGTTACAGGAGAGAAATGTGATACTGAAGACTGGATGGGATGAGAGAGAAAAATAAAACATCAGGAAAACTGGGTGAAGAGGAAAAGTCATCTCTCCACAGATGCCTGTTTGTCATTTTCTCACAGCTTGCCAAGACCATTTTAGTATTTTCCAGTTTGGAATACTTGCTTAGTAAATGTAAATGATACATTTTAAAGCAGTAAGTCTGTGGTTATGCTGATTAGGAAATTTTGGCGTTTTAATCTAGATCATTTTTAAGTGTTTATATTAAAATAAGAAAAAGACATAGAACACTTGGTAATTTTTCAAGTTAAGTAGCTTTCGAAGGAATACTTTATTGCCTGCAATACACCAAACAGGACTAAGGTGGGCAGGTTATTTTTTCATCTGCCCTGTCTTTTGTTGCAGCATGTTTTGTTTGTTGTTTTTTTCTGTAGATGTGACGTTCTTGGGACAGATCCTGCTACCTTATGTAGGAGAAGCAGATCTAAATCTTGCTGAGTTTCCTTCTAGGGAAGAAAAAAAGAATTTTTATGTGAGCGTCTCCGGATGTAATGATTAATGATTAATAAGGTTGCTCAGGGTGTTTCAAATTAATACAAACGCAGCTGGTGCAGCTCAAGTGACAGCAGCAAGCCTTGGGATGAGGAGAGGGATTTTGCCAGTTCACCCCAAGTTGCTCAAGAAAATGGTAGAAGTATTTGGGTGAAAACTCTCCTCTTTTCTTCATGCTTTCATTTAGCCTCAGACTTTGTAAAGTTGCTGAATTGTTATTTCATCTGTGGATTTAGTCACTGGAGAATAATGAAGCTCCTGACAGCCTGAGGCTGACACCTGGAGGGAAACACAAAATGCCTGTATTTGTAGTTACGTTAACACAACTGGCTCTGTGCGTTGCTTTCAAGTCCTGTGATCTCTAGCTTCCCATCCCTTTGTTTTGGGCTCAGTTACAATGGAGAAAGTGAGAGATGTGGAGGAAGGATCCCAGTGGAATCAGGAAAACAAAATGCAGCAGCCCTGCGGTGATTCTCACATGACCCAAAGCAAAAACGTTTTGCTTTTGGCCCCACAGCACCACTGTGTCACGGTGCATGAGGTGAGTCACAACTTGTTTATTTATAGCTGTGGCCAATCAAGGCTGAACCCTCTGAACTTCATTCAAGACGCGCGGGTGCTTAGGATGTGTTGTAAACACTCGCATTGGGAGCAAGGAGCGCTTCCCTCGGTAGCCCGCAGCGCAGCTTGCTGGCTTGCTGCTTCCAGAGCACTTGAAGGACTAGAAGATCTTTGCCGGGATTATCTAGATTGAGAGAGATATCTTTTTTCTTTTTTTTTTTTTTTTTAATTATTATTGTTTTTCATCCGAAATGCCAGACAGTGAGGATGTGGGACAGGATGAAAGGTACTGTAAATGGGTTCTGGTAGCCTTTTCCTGTAGAACTGTGTGAACGGAGGCTGTGTGTAATTCATCTGCATGAACTCCTGCATTCCTCTCCTAAATCTGTCATCAGTTTGCTCTGCGTTACAACAGATCGTTTAGTTCTTAGCCCTTTGTCTCCAAAACTCATCTAAGGCTTTTTAGATTAGAGGAGAGCTAATAATGTCAACCTAGAGGTTAAGCTATACTGCTCTTCTACAATTTTAAGAATAAAGTTGAATTAGGCAAAGTACTGGGTGGTTTCTCCCAAGTCACTTTTCCCAACCGTGGGACAACTTGCAAACCTCAAAACATGAGAGAGAAATAACTTATGTGTAGCCACATACCGACAGATCTGTAACTCATTCCTGTGAGAGAGGGCAGTGTGTCCCTTGAGGTAAGCCTGTCCTTTTGAAGTTCTTCTTCTTCTTCTTTGTATCTTAATTCAGTTATAAAAACCAGCAAAAGGGAAAAGAACAAAGTAGATGGATCAAAAAGTTAAACCTACTTTTCTCAAATGAGTTCTCATATGTCTTCTCAAGCAGCACTTTCCTGGGGAAATAACTGCACTAATTAAATTCAGCTACATATATATTTTAAAAGTGGATGTTATTGATGTTTGGCTATGGCAGAGTTTCTAGTTTGAGTTTCCTAAATCTGAATGTCTTCCATATTTATGATTTTCAATGTTTTGATACTAATCCAAAAGTTGACTCTGAAGTAGTTTTAGTGAAATACTTGATTCTGAAAAACCTCTGCTTTCTGGAAGAGAATTTGGTTGTATATGTGGAAACTTGGAGTTGGTTTAGAAGCAAATGAGTACACTTGAATGACAGTGAATATGGACAAAGTTAAGAAATTGCAGGACTCAGAAGTTAATGGCTTGGAATTTGAATTCTTCTAGTTACATTTAAGTTTGTCCATGTTTTTTTTTTTTTTTTCCAAGCGGTGCATCGTGTGGTGGCGTAAGACGAGTGAAGCACCAGAAACATTTTTCTGCTTGTCTGTTGTAGGTCAGTGTGTTCAGACTCAGTCACCTACTTGGAAGCGTGTGGGTGAATGGTCCCCAGTGACAGAACTGGGTCTCTGCATGGGTGGGGTTCACCTACACATTTCCGTCTGCAGGTCCTACTTGGTGGCCTATATGCAATAGACTAAAAGTAATTTTAGCAGTATGTAGCATTTCTTTTTTGATGAATTACTGATTAGTTATTGATAGCCGAGGAAGTGTTGATTGCTTTCCATGATCCACAGGAACTCTTGCTTGTTAAATTCCATATTTTTAAGTACAGGAAAGTAGTGATATGTACAATGTATTAAAGAGAGAGATCTCTCATTGTAATGATTTCTTCTTTTGAAGAAGGATATGCATTGTGCCTTTCTATGGATTACTTTAGAATCCAAATAATCATAGTATTTTCCACAGCTGATAACCTTTTTTTTTTCCAGCTGGTATTTGATTAAAAGAAAGTAAAATTCTTGTGGTGTTTACCAGCAGGCAAAAGGAGTTAATTTGCCATGCAAAACATGTGAGGATCCCAGTGCCTAAATTCCTTTGTTCACATGTCTTTCTGTAAAAATGTTTGTAACAAGTTTTGCCAGGTAAATACAGGTAGTGCTGTAAGCACAAAGCTCTAAGACTTCTTATTTTACATACCATATCTTCTTTATTAGTCCAGAAAGGACAAATGCCAATGCCAGAAGCTTTTGTCCAAGCAGCAGCTCAGAAAGGCGTAATGGAGCCTGCTGTTGCTGTGTATCGATAATTTCTCAAACCCCAGTTAACTGAAGGGGCCCTGGTCTTAGTCCCCGATCCTTTTGTGTCTTTCCTCTCGAGCAAAACATTTTGAGGAAATGCTCCCATTAAAAAGTTCAGATTTTCCTGGATTTAATTTGCCTTTTTGTCTTGCTGGGAGCAAATGGGATACAACTTGAGAACATCCTTACGTAAGTGCTAATGAGATTTGGAGGAAGTCAAAATATTTGTGTCCAGGCTAAACAGAAGGCAGTACAAGGAGGAACTGTGGGAACTGCTAAAGCAGCAGCAATATGGGAACTGTCCTGGAGCAGTTCATTTTAAAATGGTGCGGAAGGAGAGGTCTTAATGCAAATTCACAGATAATGGGATATGTTTGAGAGCTTATTGAGTTAAAGATACTACATTTTTTATACATAAATATTTATATATAAATAAAGAGGGCAGTGGTGTATCTGTAGACACTGTAGGATGAGCTGTGTTTTCTGACTGATCACAGCAGTGCCAGCCTTGGAGCTCCTTCTGAGATGCAACCAAATGCCCTCACACCTCCTGAGATCATGCCCTACACTAGAAAATAAATGCTATTACTTCACTAATGAAAAGGTTGAGAGGGGATCTGATCAGTATGTATAAATACCTGAAGGGGGAGTGTAGGGAGGAAGGGGCCAAACTCTCCTCAGTGGTGGCCAGTGATAGGACAAGGGGTAACAGGTACAAATTGCAACACAGGAAGTTCCATCTCCACACGAGGAAGAACTTATTCACTCTGATGGTGACAGAGCCCTGGAACAGGCTGCCCAGGGAGGCTGTGGAGCCTCCTTCTCTGGAGATCTTCCAAACCCGCCTGGATGCCACCCTGTGCCCCGTGCTATGGGGGTCCCTGCTGGAGCAGGGGGGTTGGATTAGGTGATCTCTGGAGGTTCCTTCCAACCTCAACCACTCTGTGACACTGTGATTAACATTAGAGTTAAGGACATAACATTGGTCAATAGTCTGTTAGACTGTGAATTTAAATACTTAATAATTAATGTATACAGAAACATTTCTTAGTAAGGCTAGTAAAAACTCTGAGAGTTGCAAATATTCTGTTCCCACTCATATCTTCTGTTTTGTGTTCTCATATGGCCCTGGGAAGCAGCAGATAAAGAAGAGGGAACAAGGATGCAGTCAAAGGCCAAGGTCTGAAAATGGTGTAGCATAAGGACAATATTTTCCACCAATAATAATTCTCTGTCTGCCATCACACAGTTTACGTGTAAGGTGATAGAAGTAATAACAAAAGATTTGCCAGTTCATGAGGCATCTCATTATGGTTAATATCAAAGTGCTGTGTTCTAGAGGAATGTAAACACATACAGCTGAATGTGCTTCAAATACTGATGTACAAGGTCCTGTATTAGGACAGTCTCTGTGTTGCTCTAGTCGCTATAATGTGCCTGTTGTTGAAGAGGATGGTGCCCTACACTGTTAACCCAGGATCTTCTGTTGCATAAAAATGGGAGAAAAAGCTGTGTGCCTGATCTTGTGCGTGCATGGCCTTAGAGAAATGGAGACCCAGTTTTAAGTGAAATATGCCTATTTAGTTACTCAAAGAACGTTGTTTTGTAATGCTGAAGGAGTAGGTGTTTCTTCTGCTCATTTTCACTAACATGTTTGATATTCTTTTATGATTGAATTCAAGGTATAAGTGTTAGGCAAAAAGTGGTTAGCTCCTGCCAGTATCTCTCAGTAATTCATTGAAATAAATGGTGACGTGCCCAAACTGTACAAGGAAAGCTCATGGACAACGAGCTCAGCGTGAAGGGCCTCACAGAGAGTTCAAAAGGTTCCTTGTGGTGATTATCTTTTGCCAGAAAGTCATCGTGTTTGTGTGGATTAAAGTGTTCTTTGCCCGGCACTTGAAAATCCAATTTTCCTTTTTTGTGTAGCCACTCTGCAATGCTGGGAATGCCCAGCTCAGCTTTCGTAGCTGATTGAGAGGCCGGAAACGAGGAGTATCAGTGGAGAACGGGGCAGGCGATTGAAGCAGGAAAAGGAGCTGAGCATTTGTGAGAAAGAGTTAATTGAGTTGTCTTTGAGGGAGAAAAATGAACATTCAAGCATTGCTTGTGACAACTGGGCAGCGTTGCTGGAAGTTCTGCAAATCAAACTTTGCAGTTATGCTGCCAGGAGCAAGATCAATTTTTGTTCCAAGCTCACCTGGAAGACCCTGGACTTTTTACTGTTTTGGTTAAAAGACCACAGTATGTGCACAAAGTAATTGTTAAAGTTTATGCTTAAACAAAAAGGAAGACCCTAATAGTGTTTATGGGATACAGAAAGACTTATTTTCTCACACAGAGACATTTGATAAATCAGTACAAATTTACTAAGTTGTGGCTTTGGATTAATAACACTTTAACTCTCCAGTCACGTTCCACATTTGAAATGCCCTCGAGCTGGAGTTGCTACTTGGCTCTCCATGCACGGACCAGAGAAGCTGGAGGAAGCGTTGCCTGCAGGAGCTGCCCCATCCACTTGCTTCAGAAACTCTGCATAGGGAAAACGAACCCTGAAGTAGCCCAGGTTTAGCCAGGATGTATTTTGTTGATCTAACAGGGCACACAACAGGAAGCAGCAACACTTAGTAGATCCTGCTGCGTTGAGGAACTCATGTGCTGGAATTACTGGGGGCAGATTGGTGTGAATCAGTGGGTTTCGGGCTGTCTAGAGGAGCACTGCGCAGCTCCTGATTAGGACCATCCCATCCCCAGTGACCGGGGCTGTGCGTCACCGCTTTCTTAACTGGAAGAGATAAACGCATTCCCACCCAGGAAAAAATCCGGGGAGCAAATTGTGTTGTTGTTGTTTTCTCTAGGCAACCCACGTGTTTATTTCCTCTATCCATTTGCAAAACATCTGAGGGTGTTTTTATAATGCACATACTGTATTCTTTTTAGGAGATGTTTGTTCTTGACCAGCAATATAAAGAAGAACTCTTCATTTATGGCATTTATATGGTTTAGCAGCATGTCAGCAGCAAGATGTTCTCATGTCTGTTGAAACGGAGAAAATACGATGATGGCTGCAGTGTAACACACTGTGCAGGAAGCGCATTGAGGACGTGATCAAAGGTTGATTATGGTCTGCTTGGTTCCAAGTCACGTGTCCTGACCGGTCTCCTGTGCAATCCACCGAGGGAAAAAAAATCCATCGTTATCAAATGCTAATTATTTAAGCATGATAATTTTACAGTCATATTATGAAAAACAGTCAAGAAGGGGCGTGCGGGTTCCATGTTACTGAAAGTTGTGAAAATTTTAAAACTTTTAAAAATCTTTTTATTGCATGTCTTCTGAGAAGACAATAAAAGTAAATTGTATTGAGTCACTGTTATTAAAAAAACACATCTGAAGTGCCAGGTGAACGTTGATGAGGTCAGAAATCAAACAAAGTCCCTTGGGAGCAGTACTACATGATATTGGAGGAATTCATTTAGGGGCTGGAAGCAACATGTATTTGCCACGGGAGAGTGGATAGTTGAAGGTGATTTTTGAATTGAGGGATGCTGTTAATTGCTCTTTGTGGTCATTAAATACATTTACCAACTTTGATTTAGAAATGAAATTGTTCCAACTTGTATATGATGGAGAGGCCAAGTGAAGTATGCCTAAGCTTTAGCATTGAGCGGCTTGGATGTGAGTAGAAAAAGGGTATGATTTTCACTGTGCTAAGTGTTAGTGACAGCCAAAGGACTTCCTTTGCACTGCTTACAGATTAGCACTCAGAGGTAAATGCATTTTTTGCCATATCTACTTTGTTAATATCTTCATAAACTTCTAAATTTTTAAAATGTTCTTGCTTGTTTGCAAAGATAGTATATTATTGTGGGTTTTGTTTCTCCAATTATAAAATATTGTTTTACAAAACTCTTTGAAGAAAGTCGAATTTCACCTGATGTCCTGGTGATTCACATGAACTGCAAGTCTTGCTGGCTATGTCATAGCCACATGACACAAATCCAGTTATTTTGGTGTACTTATGACTGCATTAGCATCCAAACATGGCACAGCATAAAACACAATTCTGCATAATCACCTTTTAAATTAGCCACAGCGGTCATTCAGATGCTATGCTGCAAGCTCAGTGGTATTTGTTGTGATGTCCTTCCAAGTAGCACACACAATACCCACAAGTCCAAAGTTCTGTGTTACAATAAGGACAATCAATTACTTTCTACTGCACAGTTCAGTAGTAATTTCACATTTTTTTTCCATTGATAGTTTACTATAATTAATTGTAATTTGCCCTTTTTAAATTATTTTATATTTTGGAGAGAGAGAGGTGCTTAGGTGCATTCTGAGGAGGTAGGTTCACCTGAAATTTAAATGGGAGGGGAGTTTGCGATGTCCACAGTTTATTATCTAGATGCTATTTTTAAACTATTATAGCTGAACTGTAATTATAGGAGAGAAATTTTATATGCATTTTTGACATAGGTAGTAAATGTTTGCTTCACACAGTTGTCACTATGTTTATTACAGTTACTCATTTCTGCACTGTGAAGACCCCTTTTCTCATATGACAGGCCCATGAAATTAACTTTCTTGATTCAGTTTTATTATAATTTATGCACTTAATTTGTTTATGGACTATACTTAGCTCCTAGTAGTCTGTGAGGTTTGTCCTGGGATATCTGCGTCAATTAGAGCTGCTTTGTTTTATCATATGTTTCACTGTGAGCTTATACAGCTTAAGTGCTCCTTGAAATTTGACTTCTAGTCTCTTTGGTTATTAGCTTCCAAAAAACTATGGAAAAAGCCACATTATCTTTATTTAGCTTTACCTATATTTAGAAATGTGATTTTTAACTCTTCTGCCTCAACTAATTGAGCCCAAGTTATACATACAGAGCCTGCCAAGGTGTCAAATGTGTGTTTACAGTTGGGAAAGGAGAAGAGGCAGGAGCTGTTGCAATGAGGAGCGCTGTGTTTGTGTGGGCGCAGTCCTTCAGCTCTGCCAGTGCTCCCTGTACGTTGTGGCCCCACAGTTCCGCGTATTTGCTATACGTGAAGGAACATATAAAGCTGTGTACGCATCCCTTAAAAAAATACCCGGCACATCACGGAGATCTCTTCAGACTCGTAACCTGAGAGCTCCTGACCTTTCTGTGAAGAACCTGCTGGGGCTTTGCTTGAACAGATGTCTCCATACAAAATGAGAGCATGACGCCATTAGTCATGTTTGGGGAACGCAGCGGCGGCAGCGGCGCCGCCAGCCGCACGCTGACCGTGACGGGCCAGAGCATCTGTGCAGGGGGAGGGCGCCCTACAGCAACGGGACAGCCCCTCAGACGTTCCCTCCGTTTGAGAAACAACGAGGCCATTCGTCAGGAGGAGCTGAAGAATCCCGTCTCTGGCGACCTGCAGTTTTGCTGACAGCAGGTTTAGGCATAGCCGTTTAAATTAAACGTGGTGTAAGAAGTTGGGATGCAGAACTTTATTTCTGAAGTGATGTTCAGAAAACGTGGAGATGTTTGGAGAGAGTTGATTGCTTTTTTCATCAGCTACTTACATCAACTAAAATGATGAAGCACCTTGATAGGAGGCACAGAAAGGTTCTTTGGCAGGTGCGTAAGTAACTTATTAAGGTACTATAAAAAATTCATCTTTCCCCAGGACTTCTGGTGCTGCCCCCTTGCTCCCACCCTCTGACCTGTAGATAGCACGTGAGCTCTAACAGGCTCCAGGCAAAAAGGACCAAAGGGAAAGATGTTCCTGGGCCTGCCACTTGGGGTGAGATGTGAACAAGAAGAGCAGCATGTGGCAGCTGACAGTCATGCTAGAGATCAGCAGAGTCCCTTTCTCACCTTCTCTTTGCCCAAGATCAGAATTAACACCTACAATCAGTCTCTGCCATTCCCGGTAAAATGAAAAACTGCAGCCATAAGATGTCTCATACAGATTCAAGCAGCTTAGTGGTACAAATGTGAAGTACTCTTTTGTGGAGCAAGTTTTTTCTTGGATTTGCAGTGCTTGCAGGCGAGCCTCACCTCTAAAATCCACTCCTCTTCCTCGGTTTCTTCCCTATCAAAAGATCAGACCCAGAGCATGCAGCCAAAGCATCTAGGGCTGTGTTTTATCTGTGCCACAGCTCGTGCTCTTATCTTCTCTGCCTGGCAAAAGAGACCCTCAATGACACTCAAGAGAAGCAACTGCAGGGAGCTCTGGCTGCCGAGGGGCCGCTTTCATACTGTTCTGCGTAATTTGCATGTTCATTTTGAGTCGTATTGTTTAGCTTTATATATATATTAGCTTTAATAAGCTAATAAGCTTATTGTTAGCTTATTAGCAAACTATATCATTCTCACATTGGTGATTACAGATCATTAGCGGATTTGCATTCTTATTGTAGCTTACTTTATTTTTTTTCTCAATAAATTTGATAAGCCAACAACCTGCAATTGACCTAGGAGCTGTTCTGATGGATGACATCAGATCAGTCCATTTTCCCTCCTCATGCTTCTGTTAAGCTCCACTTTAAATTCTATCAGTGCTTTTAAATAGAGTAGAAGTCTGTAAAATGATTCTACAGTTCATACTACTGTTATAATAGCAGCCTTCAACACTAAAGAGGCAGCTCCTGCATATATATTATTAACGTCGCAGAACATTTTACAAAAGCAGGCAACAATATTTCTTGAAGAATAACCTATTCCTAAAAAACACGGTTTTAATGAGACAGAAAAGTGCTTATGTAGTACTTTCCTCAGGCCCCTAATTATTACAGAGGAGGAAGATGGATTGGTTTGGTGCATGGGGGGTTCTGTTTAACACAGCCCTAACAGCAGGACTGGTTCCTGGTGCCTCCTGCTGCCTTATTGTGGGCTCCTTAATGCTGTTATTTCAATACAACCTCCGTGTGGGGCAGCTACGTACCCACCCGCCACACCATGCAGGTGGAGCAAACATGTTGCATGCCCTGATCTGGGAGAGGCCATCTAGGCTGAGATATGACACTCACAACCTATGACTTTCAGATTCTTTTTTTTCAGCTAACTTTCAAAGTTAGGGAGGGGAAGCCCTCATCCATAGTATTTGGTGAAGCAAGAGGAAAAGAAGAGATCCGACATATTTAACAGTGCCAGGAACAAAGCAGCTGTTTCGATTTCAAACTGTAACCGTCCTCAGGCCGTTCTGCCCGTGCGCTTCGCTGCGGTCTGCGCAGGAGTCTGAGTAACGGCGCTGCCGGCCGCGCAGCGCACCGCTGCCCAAAATGGCAGCCCGGCAGCGCCGCGCCGCGGGCGAGTGTCAGTTGTGCCCGTGTGTAAAACAAAAGGGATTTCGGCAGGTGGGAGAAGGATCCCAGTTTTTTCCGCGGCCCTTATCTAAATGTGCAAACATTGACAGATGTAACTGGGCGCGATTAGAGCAAAGAGTACGGTTCAAAATCAGCCCACGCCCCTTGTATCCTGTGTCTTTGGGAGAGATGAGAGCGATTTGTAATACAGGGAAAGGTGGCTTTAAACACAGGTACACTGTTGAATCCCAGAATCACTGAATCTTTAAGGTTCCAAGGGACCTTGTAGGATGAATAGGATGTCAGGCTTGTTCTCCTGCCTTTGGCTGACATGTAGGTGTCAAGGAGAATGAAGTACAAGTGCAGTGCTCATGTTACTGAGTCATTGGGCTTGAAATTCACACTTTTTTTTTTCCTTCCCAATTTGTAAAAAAGAAGGAATATATCTTGGTTATAAAACTGAAAACAGTGTTCTTTTAATTGGAGACACAAGTGTAATATCAGGCATAATGTATGTATATATACCAGTATGTACCACAATATATACTTTAGGCATAATGTATGGTATATATACCATACATACTGGTATATATATACCATACATACTGGTATATATACCATACATTATGCCTAAAGTATATATTGTGGTATATAGTTATCCACCATTTGTCTAGTCTTGTTATTGATCTGTGATCAGAAATCTTAGTGACTTAATTTAAACCAAAGCCCTTCTTTTGGTTTGATGTTGTAATGTGATAAACTGTGCATTTTCTCACATTGTTTTACTTACTATCATGATTTGATGATCAAAACTTCTGCCTTTTTTAAGGGCATTTTTAATGTCCTTTGACCCCTTTAATAGCTTTTCTTTTGTGGCTATGCTAGCTAGTGTATTTGTATGCTGGCAAAGTTGTGTGATAAAGCAGACCGCTGGTGAAAGATCACTTCCCTTTGAATACAGTATCTCTATATAATCTCAGCCACGCTTAAAGAAGCATGTCAGAGGTCATATTTTAGAAAAAAAAAAAAAAGCTATATGTCTCATGTAGTCCAGTAAAATTATATATGTACATTTCAAGTAAGTCATTCCCAGAATCCAAATCTCTTTTCCTTAAAATGTTATCTCTTTGGGCTATAAATTTTTTCCTCCTCCTGGAAATATCTGCATTGAAGTTCTTAGTGGAAGTACTGTATGAGCTCCTGCCCATATTAAAACACTGCTGTACTTTTGTTTCTTAGACAGTAAGGAAGTAAAACAACATAAGAGAGCAAAAAATCTTTAAGCAGCATTTTTTAATTTTTGGCTTGTGGATTTCTGCAAGTTTGTGACCTAATTCTTAGGATACTGTGAAATAGTAAATAGGTAGGTAATCTACATCTGTTTTGAAAAATGTTAGGTGTTTAGCAAATTAAAAAAGCAATAGTCTGAAAAGAACTATGCACCATGAGTCTGTCATTTATAGAAACAGAACTCCAATGTAATCCATGAACTGGAGGGATCCATGGGCAGCACCGCTGATGGGCACAGCAAAAATACAAAACATGGCTTTTGAAAATTTTGCCATTTCCATAGCTTTCCCTAAATCGGGGAAGCAGAGGCATTTACAAGCTCATATGAGGAAATATAATGGCATCTGATTGGTAAGAAAGAAAGAAACCAGTCGTAACTGCTAGCTAAAGAACTAGGACAGCAGAAGGTGGCATGTGCTGTATAGAGCGGGTAGGTGAAAGCCACCTGCTGGGCAGCGTTCAGCCAAGGGAAGTCCCAGTGCTCACAAGGGCTCTTTCTTCCTACCCTATGTGCCAGTAAACATGACCAAGTAGTCTGGTAGTGAACAAGAATAACATCATGCAGGTTTTAAAACACCCATGATTATGGGTGATTTGTTTTCTACTCCTGTGATCAGTGGAAGATTTTAAAATGTTTTAGTTTCCTACCAAATGTCAAATAATATCAAATGTTGTGTGATACCAAACAAATTTAATATGAGAGCAAATTTTTAAATGTTGCTGCAGAGAACCAAATCTGTACTCTTCAGGATGAAAAGTAACAGAAGTTCCATTAGTCACTCACTGATGCTTGCTACAATTTAAGCAATTTGGGAAGCTATCCAAAGTATCCGTACCCTGAATAAGAGTAAGAGCTGCTGTCTGGACTGTCCTGTTGTTTTAGCAGCACAGAAAGCAAATAATTCTTTGGAAAAAGGGGTAGGCATTTTGATCTGACAATCCATCTGTATTTGCTTATCAGGCCCCCCCAACCCTTGTACTCTGGAGCGTTTGTAATACAGTTTGGAGTTCATCCTGTGGTCGGATCCATCTGGAATGACAGTGTACCATGGATGCAAAGTGAAGCATTGGGCACTTTAGAGATTGTGTGTCAGAGCAGAGTGACCGTGGGATGTTGTGTGAGGTGCTGGCGTTCAGTCTCATCAGAAGCGTGGGTGCTGAACAGGCTTAGGCAAAAGCTCGTTTCATAAAAGCGGTGCAACTTTTATTTTGGACTCTGGAAGCTGGCACAGCACTGTTCCCATGCTTTGTGCTATGTTTTACCTTTCATTTTGTTTTGTAAAACATGTTTGCTTCCCATGTTTTATCTGCTTTCTGGAAAACTGTGAGACATGATCTCTTCAACAGTGTATTATCAAAACTTATCCCAAAATTAGATACATATTCTTCCTCCATTTTTTCAGCAAACTCCTTGGTATATTTTTTAAATTTTATTAAAAGGACTGAACAGTCATAATTTAACCCTCAGAACCAATCATTTCAATATAATAAAAAAGTAAAAAATCAGCAAGGAAATTTATGTCAAGACTACATAAGACTTTTTTTCTTTTCTAAGCTAGATAATGATCTCTTAAGGATTACTGTAGTTGGCAAAGATAAAAAAGAAATAAGGAAAAAGCACAAAGATGATATTCATAAAATTAAATATATTAATATGTATGGCCATCCTAGTGCAATGAAAAGCGCTGTGATATATTTTTATAAAAAAATTAATATGAAGAAACAAGTTTGAGGGTTCTGTTGCTTAATTCAGGTTACAACTTGCTTTGAACTCAGTGTTTAATATTGTCAAAATGCCTAAACATATTTTTATGTATTTTATCCTTTGTATTCCTAAAAAAATGGCAAGTTCAATAAAATTGAAATCTCTGCTCTTCATATAAAATTAGGTAGAGTTGATAGGAGCTTTTTTGTAGAATTATCAAGATTTGTCAAGGCAGATGAAGACTACAATACTACATTGTATTGCTTACAATACATGCATAGATTTAAGGTTGCCATATGTGTTGTTTTTTTTGTTTTGTTTTGCTTTGTTTTTAATTACTGAATTAAAGTACTCCCTTAAATTGAGACTAATTTGTTGTGCTCTGATTCCAGGGAATAATCTTCTGAAATTTGGTGATTCACATACAATGTAATGCCAAAGTACAAAAAGTGCCTTCTTATTATAAAACATCTAAATAGCCTAATCTAAAACAGATAGAGATGAACACAGACGTTTGTAACAAAGCAGCAGCCATTGGATAATTTGAGAGTATAAGTTATCAATATGATTTATCTCTAATAATTAACTTTATTGAAATACAATATTAAATACAATGTTAAAGATCAATAATGTTAGCAAAAATACCAACAGGAGGTAACAGCTGATAGTCCTCCTAGCATAGTCAACCAGCTCCAGCTTCCATATGAGCTCAACCTAATGTTTTTGTTGTTTTTTTTGTTTGTTTCATTCAGCTGGAAAGTCATCAATTCTAGACATGACTATAGACCCCGAATAAATCAGTGCATTTCAGAAGCACTGATGAATTTATTTGTATTTCTTCAAGAAATGTCACACTTCAAGGAACAAAACCCTGGCAAGGTAAGCACTGGCAAGTAAGATTAATAGTTTGATACTGTTTAATGAGAAGGTAAGATTAAAAAAAAAGAAACTGAGATACGTTCAGCTATGAGATTGTGCAGCATGTAGATAGGTCATTATGAGAAAGGTGCCTATAAAGTTTATAGCAGTACAATCCTGCCCCTATAAGCTGCTGGAACTTCATCAATCTTTTCAATGAACAAGAGATATAAAATATTGCAGTTTAATAAAAATATTAAAAGCAGAAAACATTCCAGATTGCTAAACATACATGTGGGGTTTTTTCTTCTCAAATAATTGTAGTTTTCAGAATAACTGAAAGGTATAAAGTAGAGGGGAATCCTTCGTATTTAATTGTGGTAATTTTTCTTCTATAGAGATACAGTATATTTTTTGCTGGAAAGATTGAGCTGGACTGAAACTCAAGCAAGAGCAAGATTTACTCTTTTGTAGTATGAAAAAGCTATTATGTTACTCTAGCCAAATATTGAGAAGGGTTTTTTTTTCCAAAGAAAAAGTACTAATCAGAACCATCTCTAATAGCAATATATTAAGGCAACAATACTGGAAAAAAATAGATACTCGTTTTTCCATATGTGTTGCTAAATTAAAAAATTTAGGATTAGGGAGTGGGCTTTGCCACTGAAGTATTTCATGGAAAGAAACCCTTCAGAATTAAAAAACTGGAAGTATATAGTAGTACAGTATTCAATACTGTGAATTTAGACCGAAAATACAGATGAGCAGCAGATTGAAATACATTTCA
>JAVCKT010030471.1:0-27193 GCA_032273925.1 Rhynchotus rufescens | reverse complement strand
AGACACTTAAAACCTTAAAAAAAAAAAAAAAAAAAAGAAGAAAAAAAAGAAATGAGTTTCATTCTAGCTAACCAGCTCTCTAAACTCTCTATCATAATAAATTTACTGTTCTGAATTTCAAAATAATACAGTAACATAAAGAATCTCAAAATAAATACTTTAAGTAAACTTGTAGGCACAGGTTGTTGTATCTTTCTAGAGGAAGACACTTTCTTTTCTTCTTCAAAGTCGAACAGTAAATGTAGAGGGAAGCCATTAACGTCTCATCATTTATAAATGATAACTGCTTCTACATAATGCTTCAAAGCCATTTTTAAGCCATTTAAGCTTTTTCAATTTGCACTAAATATCTACCAGGAGATTATAGTTTATAATTTAGAGAAATATTTAAACTGATATAATATACTTAATTTTAAATAAATTTTAGTATAATAAATAAATTTTGCAAGACGCGCAGCATATAATTTCCTTCTTGTGATCATCCAGAGAGCAAACGGAAGCTTTAAAGTTCTTGCAGTTGTTCCTATGCTATTAATTTCCCTGATATTCAGAACATTTGTGAAAGAAGGGGCTGTGACACAGGCTATGGGATGCTGAAAACTGGTTCTTGTTTTTAAAACACAATTAAACACATAAAAATAATTGAGAATTAATATTGCACGCCAGTTAAATTCTCACAGTTGTTTTAAACAAAAAAATGAGGAAAATATTTTTCTTGTCATGTTTCTAAGGAAACAAAGATGATAAAAATATGAAAAAAAATCTGCTAGAGCCCCTACACTTCCCTGAAATAATGGGCAGTATGAAGGAGAAGGTATTTCTAAAGGTAGGAGTGCTTCTTGCAAACCATGGCTGTGCATGGCCAACGCTAAAGGATGAAAAAAACTTAAAATACGTGACCAGAACTAAACTGTGTTACAGGAAACATCCTAGTGATCTCTCACCTATAATTTACACTTGGGAATATTTTCTCACTAAATAGAAATAAATGTTTGAGAAATAACAGACCTCAGTGAGTCAGAAACTTTGTTTCACTGAGGTTACTCCACATTTTTCAGATAAAGTAAAAGGACAGATAACTTCCTACTAGCTGTTAATACTTAGTTATTAAAATAATTACTCAAATTTTAAGTTGTTCTGTGCAACAACCATAAGTTTATGTTTATACAATGCCTCTGCCAACTATTACGTTAAAATAATGAAAAGATAGAAGGAAAGGCTTCTGCAGAAAAACACTCTGCTCGCTGGGCTCCCTGCCCTGGATTATTTTCCAGTATTTGCTATAGTAAAACAACCTGAGCACAGTCTTCATATCAGAAGCCAAAGGGATAACAATGATAGGCCTGTGAGTGAAGAGCCTTTTGCTGAGAGCCAAGTCCCTTTCCAAGTGGGAGCTAAGTGATTCTCAGCTAGAAATTCTCTTACAGCTTTTAACGACTGAGGGGAAAGCTGTAGCCCAATAACTGTGGACGTTATCATTAATATTTTCAGTTCACTTATTGGCCATTTAAAAATACAAAATAGTTTCCATGGAAATATAAAGTCAATTTTTTGGCCCATTTGAAACAAGCGGATGGTGAAGGATGGGGAAAGGATGGAGGCAGAGGTACCTAGGGAATTTCTACCACCTTCTGCTGGTTCACCAAGAAACTACCCAAAGTCAGATTCTGCCCTCCAGCCAACTTCTGGATAAGTTGGCTAGCAGAACATACAAAAGTAATATTATTCTGTTGGCTTGACTTGTACATATAATAAATAATATATTATACTTTCATCTAAACATCCTGAAACCTCTAAAAGGGAGTCATAAGAAACGATGTTCAAAAGCATTGGTTCAAAGAATAATTTCTTGTACTCATATTGTACTTACAAACAGACATATGACTATCTCACAATGAATTATTTATATATTGAAAGCAACCTCTCTTCAAGGAGGTCCCAATTTCCTCAAATGATTTGCTATTTTGACTAATAACTCAGTCATTTTTTTTTTCCTGTGTTTATAAATATTTACAATTTGGGCAGCATCACAAGACTGAAATGCTATTTTGCACGTTCCATGACTGGACAAACACACAAGCAGTTCTGCTATGGACACTTCTGCGTATTTTGAAAGTAGTATTCTGCCACATTTAAATAAACCTCAATGACATGGAAGTCAAAGTCTAACGTAGGCAAAGGTGGCCCCGATATCCCAAAGTCCAATCAGCTGCAGTGACCGAGTTCAGTTTCACCCACGCCAGACCTTGCTGCAGGGCTGCCCAAACTTCCCCGGGGCATCTCTCTGGTCCCCGTCCTGCTGCGACAAGGGGTGCTCCGTGACACAGGCCTCTCCCACAGGAATTTCCCATTGGGGAGGACCATGTTTTTGGCTGCTTATGTATGGCAGCTTTTGGTTGCTTTGCACAGTCCGTAACAACAAAAGCAACTGGAAGTCTTCAGTTCATGTCTCCATGTTTCTAACAGCACAAACAGATCTAACCATGCTTGTCCTCTCCCTTCTTCACCAATAGCTTGATTTGACTATTCACTGAAAATGTCCACAACAGATCACAAAAGTGCCAGACAAATTAGTTTTAAAATCTAAATAAAAACCTTGATGCAGTTACCATTTAATATTTATCAACAGTTCTACAGGTTTGGTGACAATACTAAATTGCTGAGAAGGGCCGCTATAAACTCCCACTAGACATGTCTGCTCAAATATGGGATACTGAGAGATGTAGCCAGAACAAATATAGTAAGTGGTAAGTTAAAAAATGTTATTAACGTGTCTAGATCTGACACAGGTTTGCAGAAGAACTAAAGCAATGAAGTAGGGTCAAGGCCACAGTGTTTTCACAAGAACATGAGGAAAGAAATGTGTTCAAAAGACTTCCGAATACAAATCTTTCAGATTTTGTTTCTTCATCACATTAGCTTTTTGATACCTGTAACTCTCACCGTTGCCTGACTAGTTTTGAAGTATCTAACATGTTAAGGTGTTGCCTTCACATTTTATTAATGTTCTCCAATCATTTTCTAGTTTCTTGATGAATTAGCCTGTCAAAAACACTTTTTTAACAGATAGTATAGTAATTGAGCACTGAACATCTGTTTGAATTTGTTGTGGATAAATACTGAATTGGAGAGCCACAAAAACATAATTTATTATTGCTAGTAACTGCTTTTCTGCAGTAAATAATTCCTACTTGGAAAATTAATTTACTTTTTATTATTAAAAGCTGACAGTGAATAATACAGAATGTATGGACTTCTACATTCTGTAAAATCCTGGGCAGGAAGATATGAATTAAGTTCTTTTGGTTTCTTTACTGTTTTTCATTATTCTTTTTTGAGTGAGATGCTGGTGGAATGTCCATCTCACATCAATATTTTTTTAACCAACATTCTGTTAGAATTTCTACCATGGCTAGATGTGAAATTTGGTGCAATTCTATATGCAATTTGGTCCCATTCTTCACAGAGTTAGTCATTTGGGGTATAAAAACTGATTCATGTTATATAGCCCAAATTTAAATTTGCCATGTATAGCTTTTTTTGCAGATTGTTAAACTTGCTTCTCATATTCTCCCCTTTTTTCCTACAAAAATTGCCCATTTCAAAACGGCTTATATCTCTACAATATTAAGTACTGCTTTTTGAATAACTGCTTCAGATTAATATTAACCATTGTGAAATCTCTTTCAAAATGCACATTAAATAAAAAAGCTGAGAATATTTTATGTGTATGTGTGTATATATGTTTATATATATAACAGTTTATACAGGACTTAATCTCAATACAAATGCTTCACTTCAAAAGCCTTCAAAAATACTCTCTCTGAAGAATTTGAAAATTAAATGTCTACACATTAAAACATTTTAATTTAAAATGCTTAGAATAAGTAGCAATCATCATATTTTTCTGTGTGATACAATTATGGAATAACAAGGAGGAACATTTTTGAAGTATATTTAACAAGTAGCTTGTTTCAGCCTGGATATTAGCTTGATTTACCATCTGCAGAATTACCAATAACATGATGCATTTATTACCCGTAAAAGCTATTAGCAGGTCATTTTGTTCAGTTCATCATATGTGTCTTGAGACACAATCTGGCGTCTAACAGATTTTCATACATTGATGTCACAGAGAATCAGACTGTTCTTTAATTGATTGTTTCTTGCTAGACTACTTTGATTAAAACAGGTTGTGCTATTTGCTTTTAGTTCTGCATTTCTCTACTTTAAATGCATGTCCAGGAAAGGCAGAAATTATTCTCATTTCCCTGGATTTGTCTAATTCAATGCGTATGTGATAATCCTTGCAAATCAAGCTGCTTAAAAAAACGTTCCAGTTACTCTAAACCCATTACTCCCTTCCCAATTAATACAATCTACACAATGTTTTAAAAGCTATTCATCTTTCCAGGCCAAGTTGTTAGAGGATTGTTAGATCTTAAGCCTTGGAGACGTGAGTGCATACAGAGGAATGGCATCTGAGGAAAATGTTTTTCCTTTAATTTATCGAGGCCAGGCTCATAAGCTGGGCTCTAGCAGGAGCAAAAGAGGTAGCTCTTTCATTTAACAGGAAATAGCAGAGTATCTGTGGGCTTCTTGCTTGGTGCTTCATTTGAAAGTATGGTCTCATCTGGCCCCCAAAGGCCAGGTCTGTGCTCCGTAGGGAATAACACTAGCAATCATTTGGTTTATACTTCTGTTTGTTCAAGAAACAGCAATGGGAAATGACACTGGAGAGGCAGGGACTTAAGAATAAGAATGAAAAAGTTTCGTATGTGCAGAATTCTACCCAAAGTATTAATGCTAATTCAAGATATCATTTGAATTGTGATTGAGGCATTTTTGATTCTTTCTCCTTTTCATTTGGTCCTCAGATGATTTAAATTGGTATAATTATCTAGCAGTTAACAGACCTATGTCATCTTACACTGTCTAAGAACTTCATGTTTTTTGTTAAACTTCATTATCTATGTTATTTATTTATAAAAATTCACTTTGTGCAAAAGAGTATTTCTGGTCATAGTAAGGCTGAAGTGGTGCATAGAATTCAGTATTGTCTTTTTGCCTCAAGATGCTATTTATCCTATATGACTAGTTTTTTTTTTTTCCTTTCCTTTTTTCCCCTCTCCCCTCCTTCTCCTCCTCTTCTCACACATGCCATTTTTATTGTCTATAAACATTTGTGCCAGAACCCAACATGTATTAAATACAAAGGTAACTGGTATAACTCCATCCAATAGAGTGGATCATCTGTAAGATTAAGGTCATTTTTTTTTTTTGCGCGCAAGTTGAAGACCCCTCCTTTGACAAATTGCTAGGTGGTTCTTTTCTCCCGAGTCTGCACAGAGCAGTCACCCAGTATCAACAAAGAGGAGGAAAAGGCATCAGCTACATCCTCTGCACTTGCTCATCCCCATTTCCAAAATGATGAGGTTGCTCCGGCTAGGCCTTATTCCTTTTACTTCTCTGCACGCTGACACCTTGTCTGCCTTCTTCCCCCCACAGGAGGATTTTAACATTCCCAATCCATTCCTCATGTATGTTAGCTTAGATACTCTTAATGTTAATAGAAGGTCTAGAAAATAAAGACAGGCAAGCTGTTGCCCCTTTAACGAAAAAAAGGTAACCAGTTCAAATGTCTGTTTTGATCATCTTCAAACTCTGAAAGGTGGCCTCTTGGACTAAAGTATTCTTGTACAGCCCTGCACTTCTTACATCCCTGGGCTCTGAATCCTACAAATACCTACTCCTGCTGTCACGTACAGAGTTGGAGCTCATGTTATTCTAACGTTGTTTTTGTGCTAGAGAAGGTAGATAAGATCCATATGACATTCTCTCTGTTAAAAAGCATTTTATTCTATTTAAGCTATATTAAGAGGTGGTATAATAGCCTCACTTTTTTTTTTCCTCTTTCTCTCCTCTACTCTTTTCCTTTCCTTTCTTTCTTTCCTTACTCCAATGCATCTGGTTTAAATGTAATTTTTCTTCCTGTAATGAGAACAATGCCAATCCTCTACACTACAAAGAAAGCAAATTCAAAAGATTATCAGTGCAGACAGAAATCTTATTTTTTGGTTTCCTCTAGACCTATCAAAAAAATCAAGAAGATTTTACAGGCTGTGGAGGATTAGAAAATAACCTAATTAACTACTAACATGCAACTATCTCCTTGAAGACCATGTCAATCATTCCATGTGAACATACATCACATTAAATTGACGGGGGTTGCGTGGGAATCTTTTGAGCAATGTATTTTCCTGGAACTGCAGAGCAAACACAGAGACTCCGACCGTAATTACAACAGTTGGAATGTGGCCAGGACACGGGCAGCAAGATCACATCTCCTGCAAAGAGAGTCTTCAGCAACCACAAACTATCAGACCTCGCTCTTACTTCCGAGCTAAAACATGAACCTTGGGAACGGACTTGCTGAGATTTTAACTCAGCACATACTCAGAGGAAAGAGTGCCACCTACTGAGAACAGACACTGAAACATGGCTTACTCTTCCTGATTTAACACATTCTTCCCTCTTTTCTTCCTAATAGGTAAAAACCCTCAAGTATGTTGTAATGCCCCACTCTAGATATACCTGTATGTTTTGTGGAATTTCATAATTTAACAAAAATTGCTTCTAAAAATTCAGATTCAAATGGACAAGGAAGCTTTGCCCAAGTCTTCACGAAGCCACCATGATTTTGGAGAAGTGGGTTGGTTACAGCAATAATCACATCACTGCCATTGTTTGTAGCTTACTTGCCATCAGTAGGAGGTACAGAAGGCATTGAAAGAGCAGCAGAATTGAAAAAGGAGGGAGTTGCCATCACCTGAAATTTCTTGGAAAAGAGAACTAAAAGAAACATCTAAAGACATGAAATTAAAAGGAGTTAGTAGCTTTCTATCAAAATATATAATTAATCATTTGCCGAAGTAATACTCTCTCCATCCAACCGTATCAATAGGTCATCACTGGACTTTTTCTCTTTCCCCCTTTGTCCATCTCATCACAACACCACTGGCAAACCTAGTATAAGAGCAGGGATGTTTCATATAGGATTACGTCGCGTAGAAATAACGCCACGGAGCCCAAGGCCTATGCCGCCAATTGCCGGTAGCATGCTTGACTGCACTCAACAGTGTTATGCGGTTCATGAATACAGATCAACCGCTTCTGATACTTTAAAAAATATATATTAGACTATTGGGAGAATATGGAGGAGAAAAAAAAAAGGTTTCACATGTACAAAATATTTATGTGAGTTCATCACCAGCTCAAAGAGCAGAGTATGGGAGAAAGGAAAACGTGGTTTTAGAGCAGAGTGGGAGAGAACAATTTCCGAAACAGAACGCGCCGGGCTAAGAGCCGCAGCGCTTCTGCTTCTGCAGCGCGGCAGCCTCCGCCGCCCCGCGCGCGCGCCAGCCGCGGGTCAGGGGGCAGGGCCGGCACATGCTAACATAAGGAAAATCAATTGCAGTCCTCAGCGGACTCCACTGCTGCAACAAAAGGCAGCCCGAGAAATTGCTCGGTGGCACCTCTCATCCTTCTGGCACAGGCAGGTCACCGCTCCGGAATCCTGCCCGGGCTCCGGAGCAGTGCCAGGGAAAACCCACCCTTCCGGGAAGTCTCCAGCATAGACTTAAGGCATTTGGATACACTTTCAGATTTGAAGCTGCTCCTGGCAAAAATAGAAATAGCTCTCTGGATCTTAAGTGATCTTCTGTCAAATTCAAGACTGTGTATTTTATGAAGATAACCATTAAAAGATACAGAGCAATAGTAAGCTGAGAGGACTAGTTTACACAAAGTAAATCTAATTAAAAACAAGTGTGAAGCCTAGACTTCACGTTTCCGTAATAAATCAATATAAAAATTCTGTGTTTGTTAAGCATTTAAGTGCATGCTCTGTGAGTGTTTCCAGGCTCCCTGTGCCTCTTTGTCCAGGTGAGGGAGAAGTCCTGTAGGCCTCCTGGCAGCTAAAAACTGGAGTGGGGGAAAAAGAATCATTCTTGCCCTGAAGAAGTGGCAAGTGAGCATCCCTCCTTAGGTTTTCTAGCATTTCTAGCACAATTTCAGGTTACCTTAACTCAAAGGTAACTTGAGCACAGTTTGTTATGACAGTTACACACAAAGTCCCGCGCCCGATCGAGCGTCAGAGGAACCCAAGCACGATACATCCCGCAGTGACGTAGCTCTAGCAAGGTCCCCGTGCACGACCCTTCCTGCTATGACACCCTGCGCACCGGCTAACTGGGAAAACTCCGCCTGTGCCTCATGCACACACACACACACACACGCGAGAACTGCTGCTTCTCACTTGAACTTTCCAGTGCCATGTACATGTATTTGTACACCTCACCAGGCATCCTGAGTGTCCACCCCAATGGCCACGCAGCCAGCAGTGGCGAGGCCGGGGGAATCCCCCTGGCTGCCTGGGGCTCCTTCCTGTGCCACTCACTGTGCTCTAGCAGAAAACCCTGCCCATCCTTTGTAACACGCAATTTGCTACTTCCATGAAGTGGAACAACCCTGAGGTGAAGTACACAAAGAAACCAGATAACACAGCCTGACACCAGCCAGGAAGTCAGACTCGCGCTGGAGTCGCTGCGGTAAACACAGCCTCCCAGCTTACTGCCGAGCCCAAGGAAGACACTTGACCACTGGGCTGACTGAAGCTGCCTTTGGTGGTCTACAGATCACCTGGAGAAGAAAAGGTCACACTTCCTTTTCCATTACGAGCTCCAGCAGTGTAATCTCTGCACATTTCATCCCATCTGTTTCAAAATGCCAGATATTTATATTTACTTCTCCTGCTTCTGTCTTCAGCAGGGCCTGCCAAGCGCCGGTCCCTAGCTCGCTAACAAGATCCTTCGTGGGCTAAGGACGTCGACATAGACTCTTATCAAATCAGGGTAACAGACTAATCAAACCAGAACGATGGGTATGAGAAAGCAGAAGAGGCGGGGAATATTCCCTGCATGTATTTTGCCTCCATTACAGCCGTTTAAAGGAAATGCTGTGTCAGGGTTTTTGATGCATCCAGGGACCGAATGTAAACAATGTGGTACAACTCTAGAAACTGCCATCATAAAATATTTTAAGAGGCAGAGTAGAGTAAAATAAAATAAAAATGTCTTTTTATGTGATATCTCAGAGTAATTCAGGATTTATGGTACCTTAACCTTTAGAATCCAAAATATTAAGCTATGTTTCTTAGAGATAATAACTCGGTTGTCCCTCACTTATGTGTCTTAGATAAAAGCCTACTGCCACAGAATCCATGAATGCTCAAATACCCTTGCGGGCCTTTAGTAGTAAATCTTATGGAATAGCTTATGGCCAATGTAATGGCCCACAGTAGCCTGCGAATATCATGAATTCTAATAATACTTACATCAGTAGAAACATGAAGTAATGTCTCCATTGTAATTAAATGATGTATTTAGAGCAGTGCACTAAATGGTCCCCTAGTGTGTTGGTGATATATTCTAATAGTCTTCTCTTTACAGCCCCACACGGTAATATTCATGCTTTATTCTGGAGGGCTTTGCTTCTTACTGAACATTTGAATTGCAACATTAAGTGGTAAAGTGGATTACAGCAGACCGCCATGAATATGGATTCAGATCAAGAATCTAAATGCTTAAAAAAATATGAAATCTTACTATTTAAACAGAATGATTACCAAAACATTTTGATATGGGAGGGATATCATGAGTAGTTCTTTCATTTAAAAAAAAAAGAGCAAGCCTTCTGGATCCAGCTAAAATTTGCTGCAATTAAAAACTAAACAGGGGAGCTATCCCAGCTTAATTCACCTAAATAATTTTCACTGCAGTTACGGAATGTAATTTTGGTTAAAGGCAAAAAATGATTTTTTAAAATTACATTACTATTGTATTTTAAATGCAATTCCAAAAAGATTCAGACTATAGTACACTATAATCTCACAAGACTGCTGCTGATCGTAAACATTTCATATTTATAAGGAGAGTATCTGCTGCTTCAGAGAGAGAAAATAATCTCTTTTCTGCTGATTAGGTAGCAACAAAAATGTTCATTTATGTATTTCTACTCTTTATTTTCCCAGTAAATCAGCCAATAATATAACAGCTAGAGATACTAAGGGCCTGAGGCAAAGCTAAGGGCACTTCAATATATCCAGGCATGGCCAGAAATTGTGGAGTATTAGGAAGCATATTACTGTATATGTAAAACTATGGCTGACATCTCATTATGAGGCAATGGTTTATGTTATTTTTAAAGAATAGCTGTTTTTAGCATTTGAAAAAAAATCAAAATAAAAGCATCAATATCAATAAGAAGTTTTATTAAAACGTTCCATTCAGTCACTATTTCTCAGCTTTTCCAATAATTGCTTGTGAAATAATGTTTCCTTGTGGCATTCATACTAAACAAGCAACATTTTCAGAACACTACTGACAATAAATTCTCTAGGAATCCGTAAATATGATATATAGATTTTCATATAATTTATCATGAGCTATCCACGCACAGCGTTGCTTTTCTTTAAGTCTGTCAATATTTTGTTATGCAGTGCTTTCTGGAATACTCAGTATTTCTGTAGGAAAGCACTGGATGTTTTGTCTACTTCAGGGCCAGTAACTAACCAGTAGTTAGTTGGTATATTCATGGTCATCTTCACCTCCATTTCTAGAAGAACCAGCTTGACCTTAAACTACCAGAAACAGACCAGTCAAATTTAGGCTCAGACACTGTTGCATAAGCTTACCAACTAGATGCTGAGCAAAAAAACTGTTGTACATCAAAAATAGATTAACCTTTAGGAAATAGGTTAACTTCCCAAGGGCTCATATTCACAAAAGGCGTAGTCCTTCCTGCTCTAGTCTAAATTTGTCAGTTTCTAGAATTTAATTTTAAGGTTTGAAGGGATTTTGTTCACATTTCTGCAATTTTCATGTGCTTATGCACCAGCACTTTCTGCTCAAGAGGGACGTGTAGGCACTCTGACAGTGTTCCTAGATGACTCCCAAGCGGCTGATGGCAGAAGAGCTTAGGACATGGAACAGATCTTGTGTATACTTGTATTTTTTATCTTGTGAACCAGTCAGTTCTGCAGACACAGAAGACCTTGATTAAATTCACAACTTAATTTCCTAATTCAAATATTCGTGAGCATCTTAAACTACTGCACTTACTCCTAAAATTCAAGATCTTGGTCAGCAGGGAGCAAAGTCTTCACTAAGTTAGACAGGGAAAGAGTTAAGTTAATGCAAAGCCTGCCAAAGCAGAGGATGTGCCCTTCTCTGAGGAGCCTGCTTGAAGGCCTGCCTGAGAGTGTGTGCTTGATGGCTTATCAGAGCTCCAGGTATTTCATGGTGGTCACTAGAAGAGTCACTAGTCATGTATGGGAAACTCAGGAAAAAGATGTTGACTTTAGGCTTATGTTATTTTTGCTAGAGTAACATCAAGAAGGAAGACTAGAAAGTGATCACTTTGATCAATACAGATAATTATCTTTTTGGATATTTCTGCAAGAAGGATGATTAAATTTGACTGCGAACTAAACACCAAATATTTTAAAAAGTCTTTGGCCCAAGAGACCATAAAAAGACTGAAGACATTTCATTAAGGTAAGCTAGAGGAAGAGAACTGGGTACAGAACTGTGGAAAGGTCTGAGTACCATATCAAAGACCAAAAATCTTTCAAATCCCAGAATCAGACTTCCAGGTAGAGGATGAATAGGAGTTGACCTCCAGTCCTTTCATATTGAGGAAGGGGCCCCAATTTTCAAAATGATGGATTCATTGACTCCAGAGTATTTAGGGAACTAATTCAATATCTGGACATTAAATATCCTCAACTGTATTTCTACGGTAATTGTAATTAGACACTGCCAAAGGGAAGTTCATCTGTCTAGAAGATAAGACATTTTATGGAGTTAATCCAAAGCAGTGAAGATATTTGAAAAATACCTCAGTGCTTCTCCATATCACACTCAAAATGAAAAACATCCATAACTCATCAGGTTGAAAGTAAAATAAAAGGTAAACATAAGAAACCATCTCATTTCTCAAACTAATTTCCTTTTGTTGTTAATTCCTTTCTGAATGAGAGGAGAAAAACAGATTTACCATTATTTTTGCCACAGTAAATAAGGAGCAAACAAGCATCCTGGTTTTCTTAAAACACTAATGCTCATCAGGTGCTTTCCAAACCCTAGCTGATGAATCAGTCACAATCACTGTATGATCTCAGTAACAGAGAAGGAAATGAATGAATTACTGCCTCTTATTTCTGCAAGAGGTTAGTGCACCAAAGTTACTTCCTTGATCTCTATGTAATATTTAAAAGTGTTCTTCAAAAGTATTATTCTAGATCCTATTCACACATTTCCACAGTTCAGATGGATCAATTTCCAACACTTTAGGAAAAAAAATAATCAGAGAAAAATAAGAAAGTATTACAAAGGAAAAAAAAAAAAAAAACTATATACAAATGTAAAGTCAGGAAAAGAAAAGGCAAAGAAATACTAAATGAACCTACCAGCTGTACATCTTAGTACAGAAAACTGAGTGTGATAGAACAACTGAAATATTTTCACCTAAAGCCATTTAATTTTCTCATTAATTTGAGCCTATGTTTTGAGAAATTCTACAATGCCATAAACTAAATATTATCTGTGAAACACAGCTATGCCTTGCAGCTTAGGAATCAACTCTCAAGTCTGTGCATTACAGTTGATACACTAAAAATATTTGCTTCATCTTCAGGAAAACTTTTAAGATGCTTAACTGGAACAGTGACTGCAATACACTGTGGTTGGGATTTACATGTACCTACTTTTTATATTAATATCAGCATTCTCCTCTTTGCTGTTAGCGTCACTGGTTGTGGGCATGCTGGGGGACACGTGAAGCAGCAAACACTCCTGCCATACTATTGCCTGCCTCCTCGTTACCAGATGATAGGGTTATCACAAAGCAGAACTTGAATTACAAAAGCCTGACCTACTAGAGAATCTCAAAGACGACAGCAGCGAGGAGGCGCGTTCGAGCGATCCGAGATGGGAACACAGCAAGGGTCACTGACCAGCTGTGCACTGAAGGGTAAAGGCGGATGGAGAACCTCAAGGACGATAGCAATGGGAGTGGATCTGAAGCCCACCTCATGGAAGAGCTGCAGTTCCACCTAGCTAGCTTAGATAATTTAAAATTCTAAATATCTAATTTCTAAGATAGAAAGTTTCAGCCTAATAAGCTAAACCTGGTTTGAGCCTAATTTTTGTTTAGGTCTCTGATTTTTTCAAAAAATTATTACAATGCATCCTTAGCCTGTGATAGGAATGTAAAGAATGTGTTCCATAGGGCCAGCAATACATAAGGCACCTGAGTATAGGTTTTAGCGACAGTATTAAACAACCTATGGAGAAGTTGTACTTTACAACAGTAAATAATAAGCAGTTAACCATTTCTTGAAACGTCTGTTTACCCTTGTGAACTTTCTGGATATTAATATATGAGGATTTAAATTTTTCATGTTTAAATTATAATAGGATTCTTTAGGAACAAATTACCATTAGTTAGTTATTATTTTGTAATTAGCTGCATTCATCACACTTCATAGATGTAGCAAAGAGGAGCAAAACCACTTACACATACATGGAAGAAGAGTGATGTTTCACATATCTAAGGAGATTAACTGAGAGCTGATGTCATAGGGAGAAACTTATCCTCGGTATTCTCATTTCTATTTCTTTTGCCCTATCTACAGTTGTCCATACCCTGTCTTGCTGCAGTCACATCTTAGTTTTAGCTGTATGCATTTGTCTAACCAAAATTTTAACTTTTTTTTTTCCTTTTTAAGAAGCACTTGTTAGTGTATGATAATTAAAGAAAATCCCCAAAGATGAAACATTGACAAAAGGAAAGAAAAATATGAAGAAAGTGAAATATGTTTAGTTGCTGCAGCTTCTGGCCCTTGGGCACGACTGCTTTGGAGTATATCTCAAGATGTACATAAAAGACCAAAAATGACACAGAAAACTGTCTGTCACTGCTCAAAAAACATACAGAATCCGAGTTACAGCTTCTCTAAAATTTTAGGCAAGCCCTAGGCTGAGCTCAGGGCTTGTACTCAGATCTAACATTCATCTGCACTGTAAACCACAACCACCATGACCATTTCTATCACGACAGGGACCTCCAAGTGGAGAAGCAACTTCCCTCCATGGGGAATGCACACATCCCTCCATACTGTTTTATACACAAAAGTATTGCCTTTTTTTTTTTTTTGCCTCTATCAGGTATAATAAAGTTTTCAGCCATATGATAATGTACTGTATGACCAATGTAGAGGGAGAGATTAAGCTGCAATAACTAAACACAAAGCGCTTGCCATTTCTTATTCTTATGAAGCAGACTGTGACAGCACTTCCTGGGACTGCTATTGGGATGGACCAATGAGGTAGACAGCCTAAACAAAGTAGATTAAAAATATATATATATATATATTTTATATATGGCTTTTTCCATCATGTGGCTGGCACAGAGCTAGCACATACCTTCCCTGTATCCATAAATGTTGGAAGGGAACTTTATATTTTAACACATATTCTTACTTTCCTTGTCTGCAATTTTGCTAACACCTGCCTGAAAAATAGAAAAACAAAGGCAAGAGTCAGATTCCCAGAAGTAAAAAGACAAGTCAGGAGTTATCTCATCCTGTTCTCTTGAAGCTGTTGTCTATTTAAGGGTCTTCTGTGCCCATCAACAGTAATTACCCAATTTCATTCAGAACACTGACTGCAAAACAAAAATACAGACTGGAAGATAAAACTAGGCCCAAATTTTATATTTATTTGAAAACACTTAGTATTCGCAGCCTGCTCTCTGCCAAGTGAACTGCATTTGGCAATCCAAGGAGCTATACGAAAAATTATTTATATTTTCATTGTTGGCTTTTGGAACTTAACACAAAGACATTTTAGAACAGAAAGAGTAACACATTCTACAGAGGATTTTAAAAGGCTGGAAAGCAATATCCCATGAACTAGGAAACCCTTGCAGACATACCACCAAACACAAAGTAGAGGCTCAGTGTTAGATTTATCAGCTAAGTGGCATATCAGAACAAAGCTATGAATGAGATTTGCTTTTAGTTTCTCTAAAAATTTTTGCACTATCACTGCACATACTCCACATTTTTTTTTTAAATGGAGTGTTATCTAGGAAAAGATTCAAACGGAGAATATTTACCAGCCTGAAACGATATTACTATTTTCATATCTAAACTAAGATGCAAAATCTAGTTTAGGTGCTAAGAAAAAAGGAAAATAAAAGGCTGTTATCACATCCTAAATGCTTTTTGACTTCTATTGACGTGAAAGGGAAAAAAAAACCCGCAGATTTTGTTAAAGTTTTTGGGTTTTTTTTCAGGTTGAAATACCTCGATAAACCTAGATGGGTAGAACTGTGGTGTTTTACAATGTCATGTAGGACAGTATAACCAGTGCTAACAGATCTTTTCTGTGGTAATCCTCAAATTTAGGTAAGGGCATGTGTGCTACATGCACATAGGTTCTTACACACCTGCATCTTAAAAGTCGCATCACAATTTATCAGAGGCAATATCTCTAGACTCATAGTTTCTTTACAAATATTTACAGTGCTAGCAATAGGTTGACCCAGATCTGAAACCTGTGGACATGGGAGATACCCACATAATTACTAGTGTGTATTTTGCTAGATGCCAATAGTGGGTCAAGTAGTTCAGACATGTGATTATGACTCTGTGCTTCTTGTACATTTATCCCATAGTTCCCTTGTGCATCTGTTGTTTATTTAAGTATTTCTTTTTACTGTTAGCTTTAGAGATATCTATGTTGGTGAGCATCTTTTCCATTAAAGACCATACACAGGAAAAAAAAATGCAGCAAGAAATATTGGCACATTAGACAGTGCAACAAGGGACTGAAGCACATTTCATCAAGAATAAAGTGTTGAATGTTGTATAGGGTATAAAAATAGAATGAGCTGGTAAGTCTGACTTTCTTATACTGTGTATTTCAATAAGCAATTTGTATATATAGTCCATTAGGAGGTAAGAGCCTGACATTGAATTGAAGTAGCTAAGTCAATTCAGTTTTTCAATAACAAGGCAATTATTTCATGGCAAATGATTACAGATTTAAAGCACAAAATGATAACTTGGTGTACACATAAACAATATAGTAAAATCTAAAGGAGGCTAACCATTCAATATTGTTTGCAATATTACATATATTTGGATGAGCACTGATTAAGAAAGTCTCTCAAATGCAAAGATGTTTGTCTTTGAAGTTCTGCAATGCATCCAAATACAGAGAATCACATCTAAATACAAGGAATCCAAATCTTCATAAACACTTTTTAAAATTACTTTTGTTTTTATTTTTAAATACCCATTTTGTATCTAATTTAATAAAATAGTTGAAATTTAGGGTAGAAAACTCAGCATTGCTTAGTGTAGGATGAGGGGGCAGTTAAAGGTCATTTCATTAGAGGTGAAAGACAGAAAAAATTGCAGAAAAAGTATGTTGAAAATCTTTTTTCTGCCGTTTCAATTTCAATCTGACAGGGACTTGGCAGCTAACAGCAAAATCTGGGAAAGCCATGAACAAGGTTCAAAGCTGCTTTTTAAACGATAGCAAGCAGAAAAAAAAAGGAATGTGGAAAATAGACTCTTACTCTTTTTTCCCTCCGTACTAGATTAGGACAAGCATGGCATACCAGGGAAGGGTTTGAAGATTGAACAGTCCAGCACTTACAATACTTTAAGAAGTATTGTTTCCCTGAAAGAAACAAATTGCACTATTATATGTAATTGACCATGGTTTGTCTATCTAACAGGGAGAAAGTGTTAAGGGCCTTTAAGTGCTTTTTGCCATACAGATATTGGGGGACACGCAGATGTGCCACAGAACAGGGCAGGTTAAGTCAGTGACCAGCAGAACTGGGAATCAACACAGGCCACAATATAGAGTAAGCAAAGCAGGGCAAATGGCAGGGCAAGTTAAGTGTGTGATGGAAAGGGACAGTAGTTGATAGGGAAAGCACTAGATTGCAGTCATTTTAGACATTGACCATTAATTAAATTTCAAATATGTTCAATAATTCTGCTGAGTTTATTTTTGTTGTAAAGAATGATGAGGTTTTCCTATGATGAAAATGACTGAGATCACAACGATATGCTTCATCTCTTATGTCTCAGAAGATTCAAACCCTGGAAAAAATCTGTGCAAGTTCATGGAAAAGAAAGATTTAGCAAACTCAGATAGAAAATGGGGCTTTCATAAGCTTGTCGCTCAAAGGAAACTTGCCTATACATGTGCCTATACATCTGGTATATCACAAATGCATTAGCTGCACTCAAAACAAGAAGAAAAAAAGAGTTCAGAATACAGAACACACCCATCCCCAATGAAGCCAGGGTGTGAGAGGAGTAATAAACTTGTCAGTCAGCACAGCCAAATGCACTGAACACCTTCAGCAAACAATTATGACCATCACTGCTAGGATTCCGATAGCCTGATTTGCCAAGACTATCATTGGAATAGATAGGAGAAGGAAAGCCTTTGTCCATAGTTCAGGGGCTATTTAAACTTAATAGACTGCCTAGCATAATCAGAAATATTTTGAATTAATGTGACGACGACAAGGTATGCACCCCTATCCTTGTTTTATTAAGAGGAACCACAACAAAAATCACTCATTATTTAAATCAGTTTCATCTAACTATCATAAAATCATTACAGTTGGTAAAAACCTTCAAGATTGAGTCCACTCATAAAATAAACCTCTCCTCTCTTTCCTTCTCCCCTAAAAGCACATAATTTAAGCTGCAAACCTAAATATCTTTCCCCCTTGCTATATAGAAGTACTTAATAAAGGCTCTCTATAGAAGCTATGTACTACAAAGCCATTAGTGTACGCCTGCTACAAATTCCTGCAGTACCACTTTAAAAGTAGGTTCCTTAATATTGATCTGCATTACTTGCTAAAAGGAACTCTGCAAAAATGATCTATTTTGTAATGGATAATGATAAAACATTGAAGAAGCCTGAATTAGTTTTCCAGATGGCTCTCCCTTTGAAACTGCTTCCTACCAGGCAAAGGCAAAATGGGCAACTTGAAATTCTCCAAGGAGTCAGTCCAAAACCTTTTTCCCCAGAACCCATCTGCACTGCTGTCTTATTAAGAAAAAATAATTACAGCCAATTATTTCTATTATTTGTAACAACTTAAAAGAACTTAAAAGATTTACAGAGTAAATGCTACAGGATACCACTTGCCTACAGATCATTTATTTCCTAGACAGTCAGATAGGCAACTAGCTGGAGCTCCTCCTGTTAGAGGAAGCAGCAAGCTGCCGACTCTGTATTTGGAGGGGGGGAGGGAAATCCTGTGAATTCTGGTTTCAGTATTTTGGAAGCAATCTTCATAAAAAGGTAGCTTGTTTTACATTTATCCTGTAAAAAATATCATACTAACATCTTCAGCTACATTGCAGGAGAACTTAATGTCATCGAGAGAATAAGTGTTGATGCAATTTGTAGCTGACTGAATTGGCAAATTAGCAGCAATAACTGCCTGCACGTTTGCAAGTGCACAGGTCCAGCTCCCGGGTACCTGGCACTCCTGAATTGGGCTGATATGCACCAACCAGTGTCCTGTCCTTCACTGGCCTGTCTACACCACCAACCTCACTGTTAACTGGTAGCAAGTTTGCTGCCTAACATTTAAATATGAAAGGAGCAAATGTGACTTGGCAGGGGTGGCAAAATGGGTTTTGATGATCACTGTTGTCTGATGTATCTGGAAGAACAGAATCCCACCTACTCTCAGCAAGGATGCACATGCGGTTTAAAGATCTGTCCTGCATAGCTAAGCTATGACCCATAGTTCCCATGTTGGTAGGTTTAAAAAACAAACAAACAAACAAAAACAAAACAACAAAACCACCAAACAAAATAAACTCCCCAAAATCCTACTATCAACAACTTATCTATACACACTAGCAGCTTATCTATATTAGTCATGTAGAATATGCAGACTGATCCCATGCTGTAGTAAGGTAGTTTTTGTTGTTGTTGTTTTTTTTAAGAATCAACTCCATAAATTACTTTCATAAACTCACACAGAGAAACTCTACATACTATATTAAGATGTTTCTCTCTTATCATATACAACCAATGACTGGAAAAGGAAGCTAATGTTGCTGTCAACCATCAGCAATCTTCAGGATAAATGAATCTCCCAGGAGTAATTCTGCTGAAGTCACTAACAAATAAATTTGGGCTGTTAGTTCAACTGTAGTTCTCTGGGGCAGAGAATCCTTTTTAAAAATATATATTTTTTCATATATATATATATATATATATATTTACGATTCTCTTGTATTCAGCAATAATCACAAAGGGACCCTGATTGCTGATGCATTTAATTCTGATACCAGTATGATTTATATACTATAACAATAATAGATATCTTAAAATGTTTAACTTCTGCTAGGAGAAAATGTAACACCTATTATATTATACACACATATATCTATGCTAGATATTCAGTGGAGGGTGATTTTACCATTTTTATGCACACATTAAAGAATTTCTTCCTATTCTAAAACATTTCTTTAAATATAATTCATTAAAAAAAGGAGAAGAAAAATAATATAAGAAGAACTAGAAAAAGGAAAGGAGATGCAATGAGCAGGTGGCTCTAGTTTGCTTTGGGACAGTGTGCTTCAGTTTATGGTACTCTACCGTGTCTCTCAAGCCACACTAGTCCTAGATACCTCCCTGTGGAAAGTAGCAATTACCTTCAATCTCTCTGATCTGAAGTAATCCCTGCTACATGCGCAGCTCATTGTGAGTGATGAGGGCCTACTGTTTGCCGAGTCTAAAACCAAATGATCTTTCACAAGCAAAATTTAAACTTGAAATAGGATTCTCTGGCTCTTGATTCCTACTCTATTTTTTTCCGTGTACTTTATATATTCCCAAATAAGGTTCAGGCTGGCTACAGATGGTGCTGGTGTGTAATGAGAAGGGTTGAGAAGCTGCTCCGGTTCCCAGGGGAGCGTTCTGTAATGGAACTAACTATGTATTGTCCACCTTATAGACTAGATTTGATTTTGGACTATTTGCCCAACTGTGTTTGTTTATTGCTTAGCACTGGAGGGCTTCCATTAACTGTAGGTTGATTGAACATAGACTATGGAGTGAGGAGGAATAGAGCTTTTTTTTTTTTCCCCTCTTGTGAATGCTGATGTAATCCCTTTTCTTTGGCTGACAGTTTAGCCCTTTTCACCAATAGAAACTGTTAGAAATACTCTGATGTCTGCAAGATGCTAGTGAGAGACGTATTTTTGTGACCCTCTGAATGAGCTCCACCTGATTAACTGAAAACAAATACCTCCAAAGTTTGCAAGAACACAAATGACACATGGTTAAATCCTGTCACTCAAAGGGAGAATGGAAATTACCATTTTTCATACAAAGGAAGATTACTGTAATGAATCCAGATATCTTGTTCACGTTTTTTTTTTTTCCTTTTCATAATTCTGAAACAAAAATGTTAACTTAGCTATTAGCTA
Organism: Rhynchotus rufescens; assembly: GCA_032273925.1. NCBI lineage: Eukaryota > Metazoa > Chordata > Aves > Tinamiformes > Tinamidae > Rhynchotus > Rhynchotus rufescens. Next base: position 6,576 of record JAVCKT010030471.1, on the reverse strand, counting down.
CCAATACCCAGGTGCAAACTGAAACTGAGTTTTCTGCCTAATGGCATCATTCACCATTTTGGTGAAGCAGTCCATTAAGAAACTAAGAATAAATAAACTGTCATCCTAAAAATTATGATAACATTAATTGTAATTACATTTAAGCCCACAGTTTCAAGAAAGGTATCTATTTCTTGTCCAGTTCAATATAGCTGAAAACAGGCATCAAACTAGAGTATTTAATATCCACTATATATATGTGGCCCTTTAATTACATGGAAGGATAACTTGCATGCTGGAACAAAGAGAAAACATTTTTGTTTTTGTAGCATTGTATAGGTACAGAGATTTATTTATCCATCAAACTTGACATTTAGAAGGTGCTGTACCTTGTATCTTAACATACCTGTTTTGGTAGGTTCTTATTTAGAACATCTCTCTTATTCAAATTTTTTCACTGCATCTCATGAAAGAAACAACTGCATTTACCATGACAATCTTTTTGCCTTTGGGAATGATTTTACAATATTTTTATCTTATAAATAACCAGGCTAAAGTTCTGCCATGCATATTCTGAAGTCAAAACTCCAAAATATGAATGGAGATTGATGTCTTCTGCACATTCTGAACGAACAGACTGGCTCAAGGTCCCTTAACAGTGATCCATACGGTGAATTTCCATATGGTGAGCACAGGTTGAGGAACAGGAATTAGCCAGAAGTTTTGCAGGTAAACTAAACTGCTTAATCCAGCAAAACATGTCTGCTTCAGAACATGAATAAGCACATACCATGCCAATTCACTAGAGTGTCTTGATTTCTGTCATTTTTATCTCAGCAGAAAGCAATTGCATGAAAAAAGACATATATTCCCACATCAAACATATGGATGAAAAGGAAAGTCAAGCACTACATACAAATCAAATATGATAGAGTAAGACACAAAGGACTAGAGAACTTCTTGGTATTATTCAGAAAACGACTGAAGAATGTGATGCCCAGAACAGGATGTGGAATAACAATTTCTTTTTCAATAAGAAAAATTCATATTGCCCAAGGCAGACTGTCGTAGATAACAGGTCCTTTTTCTACTGTAAATTATGTATACTGCTAGCTGACTCTACCAAAATTTTGGCTTTTATCATGACCTGATTCTCCTGTCCAAGTTCAAAATGTGGTAATTCAAAGTTTCTGGAATGAAAGAATCAAAATGGTAGGAACAGTAACTTCAAAATTCAGCTTGATGACTAGAGTAGAACCAAGTTTTAACATAGGCTGGCCTGCCATTACCTTAAAATGAATACTGGAAACATTTAACAGACAAAAATCATCTTAGTAAAGCAAACAAAATATTAATCGGCATTCATAACAAAAACATTTATGCTAGAAAACAACACAAGACCAGTAGTTAGTGTTCAGAAACATATGCCTAAGAAAATCCTGGTTTTGTCTTTTCATCTGTCCCTTTCTTCTGTGTATGTTTACTCAGAGTATAAGCTCTTTGAATTAACAGTCCTCCTGACATATATAAAATATTTCTGCCTTTTTATCATTATGAATACAGAAAATGTTTCTCACTAGATTGCACTAAGGTAGCTGTGGAGTGTGGAGGCACTGAAGTGGCAGACGTGCAACTGCAAGACAAGAGAAGGATTCCTTTCCCTTTGAAAAAAATGATTTGTTACTCACTTCACTTTTCTCTTTTGTATTATATCTAAGGCAAAAGACTTTTTTTAATAAGGCAGTGCTACAAAAGCAAAATGTTGAACATGCAGGTTTCTGTAAGAGTAAGGTGAACTGCAGTAGTCCTAGCAGTATTAAATCCATCTAGAGAAGTACACAAAAAAATACTGTTGCTTAACACTGTCATTGGAGGTTGAACTGAAACTGTGCTCATCTTCTGAATTCAGCTACATGACTTCAGAACATTAGAGCAGATATACTGGATCAGACCATGCCTCTGTTCTATCATTTGGTCTGCAGAGGTGGTCAACAGTGCTTGCCTGGAGAACAGCATAAGACCAGCCTAAGCATGTAGTGACACCAAGGCTGCAACTCTCTGAGAGTTAAGCACCTCATGACCAAAAAAGCGTTGTCTTTGTTTTTGTTCACCAACTGAAGTTTCTATAATTAATTTGCCCAGTTGCCTTTGGAGCATAAGTTTGCTTTTATAGGTTGCATGCACCCCATTTTGTTTATAACCTGCCTTACTTGTCTTATTTGTTACTCCCTGGTGTTGTATGTTAGAAGACCATAAATGGTGGTTCCTTTTTTTATCCTACCTGATCCACTCATGATTTTACCGATATCCATCACACTATTCCTTGTCCTCTCTGTTAAGAAATGAAAAACTCTATGAAAACAGCTCTATTCACATAGCTGTTCCAGATTGTTAACCATCCCTGTCACCCCTCACTCTTTCAACCTTCAGTGATGTGACAGAGGGCTCCAATTTCACGTTGCATTCATTATGTGGCCTCACCAACTATTTATACAGTGACATAATGAGGTCCTCCTTTTTGTTCTCTATTCCCTTCCTAATTACTTCTAAAATCCAATTTGCTTTTCTTTTCTGGTTATTCAACATTGTGTAAATAATGTTGTAAGAATACAAATGTCAGGCAAGAATAAATAAATAAAAGTGATGAGTTTACTGGGAAAATGGTTGGATTGTACATAACAGACGAGTAAACTCTGTCCCTAAGAATGCAAATATCATGCCAGTATGCCAACTGCTAAAAGTTAAATAAATTAGAGTCAAAAAGAATTGCTAATGTTGAAGAATGTCTGAAATTCTATCAGCTGAATTATTAAGTGAAGTTAATCCTTAATTAAAAATGCATTTGTATCAAAAAGCATCAAGTAACATAATTGTTTCTTTTTCCAACATTAAAAGCTCTTCAACAACCTCTTCAATAATATCAGTTCTGTTGTCACACTTCACCCAATGCAATGTGCAGTAACTCTACAGTAATCCTACATATGTCCTAGATGTATTCCTCTGCATAATTAAATCTTTTTAAAGAAATATACCTGCATTATTGCAGAGCAATCTTTATTCCTGACAGCAAAATAATCTGAATTTAATTTTAAACAATTAGAAATGATTCAATCTTGAATTTTTATAAACTGTTCTAAAAAGTTAAAGATGAAATACGTAACTGGCCATCTATTGCCAAGATAAAAACTGTTCTTATTTGCAATTAGATCTTCAGAAAATGAATATGCCATTCTGGCAGTATATTGAAATGAGTATTTTAGTGGAGAGTATAAAAATGTAAACACAATAGATGTGAAAGAAGAAAAGTGAGAGAGAGTGAGTCACTGAGAAAGCACTGGGGAACAAGCTGCCCATACTAATAAGATGTGACACTTTTGCCTTCTAGATAAGAAGCAGTAATGTGAGGCTTAGGCTGCTGCAAAGATGCCAGGGATCATACTTGATTGTGCAATACTTATTAAAGGTAATCCAAAACAGGACTAGAGAACAGAAAAAAAAAAAGCAAAAAAACAAATTTGATTTCTGAATGAAAGGGAGAGAGTTTGCTTCTAAGAAGTACTAATGGCAACCAAAAAAAGTAATATATATGTCTGAAAAAAAAATCCATGAGTAAAACTTCAAAAACTACATATTTTTATTTATTGTTTTCTCCCTTGTTTCTGCCAAATTTTCGTCTTCTAGATGCTCTTGCATCCCTTGTAAGAATCAGTCTGACTAATGAATGCATGCTTAAGGTCTGGGCATATATAAACTACACTTTGTATGACCTAAAAATAAATAAATAAAAAAAAAAAGGTAGAGATTCAGTAAGCACCTAATCTGCACTGACATTCTGACAGGAAGAAAGACTTTCTTATTTAACTGAAAACATCCTTCTCCTATCCTACAAAAATCAAGTCAGTTGAAGCTTCATTAATCCTCTGGGACATGGGAAAACATAAAAACAACTGCTAGATCAACAATGACAGAAAACTTGCTCTTTATGAATGTTCCATTCTGCCCAATGCACCATTTCTCCACAGGGATAATCCACATCGGCATGCTCTCTGTCACCACCAGGTAGCTATCAATTATGATGCAGAGATTCTTCTTGATCTCCTGGCATCTAGAATATCCATATTTAAAGGCCATTCTGTTTCTTGCCATTTGTGCATTTCACTAGATCCAAATTTGCAAAAATCTCTCTTTTCATTTATGATTCATTATCATTAAACACTGTCATCACAATTTCTGTAAAACATGTAATAAGAATCACAAGAGTTAGACAAACAGTTAATTTTAAGGCACTTGTGTAGAAAAGAGAGGGAGCATAAATGTGCCTGAACATATTTATACTTGAAATACCACAGATTCAGAACAGGCTGTACTTCATTCACTTTTGTCTACCTGCAAGAATTTTTACAATGAGTGTCAGTGAAATTTATCATATCAATTTTCATTGGAAATAAGCTTTTTGTTAAACACACTAAAGCTAATTAACACTTTGGATGGCAGTACCACTAGAAATAAAAAGCAGAGCAGTGTGATATTAACAATCAGAATCTCTTCCTTTTAAACAGAGGAAATATTTACAGTGAAAGTTGTTTCATCCAATAAAAAAAATAAAAACAAGCCTACCCATATTTCTCAAAGATTATTGATACAAAGTTAGCTACTCCTGACATTTGGAACAATTTAATTTATTTATGAGTACCTAATAGACTCCCACTTGTTAGGCTTTAGCTTGGAAATTATTTACAGAGAATAAAATTAAATTCAAGCAATAACTTCCTGCTGTAGTTCACCACTGGTAAGGACATACGCATATCTGGTAAGGGCTTGACTGGAAAGAGAATGATTAGTTAGTAGCTTTAGTGTCTTTAAATTATATTGTCAGAAAATTTAGACTTTCCAAGAAAACATCAAGGCTGTAATTATTGATTAGCTGCAAACATATAAGAACTGGAAGTCCGATGTCCAGGTTTTCCTTTTCTTTCAGAATAGTAACCTTCAAAGGAGAAATATTCTATTAAAGATAAAATGGAAAAAAACAAGGTACATGTCATCTTTAGAAAATTTCCTGCTAAAACAGATAAGGAAGAACAGCCACTAACCCTTTTCTGAAAATTCTGACATCTCCTTGAGATCCTCTGGGTTTTGATGTATACTTCTTTAGCTTGTTATATGTCAGAAAATTGCCATGAACAAAAGCAGTGATTGTTCTTACAATTAATTTAGTTAGTGGTCTAAACTGTGCTTAACTATTATTTAGAAAGAGCATACTATGGTACCTCTCTTGATAATACTTGAGAGAATTATTGATGCTACCAACTCAAAGCTGATGATTCTGATAGTGAGCAATGAACTACTGCATTTATCCTATTTCGATGTTTGTATCAAATGATTGTTAATGTTTGTCAACTGATTGATGGGGCATTTCACATTGAAATGTTCATGACAAGTCACCACAGGCTTGTGGCAGAGATGGCCATGTGAAAGCTGACAGCACACAAATCAAGAAAGGCATCAGTTCTGGCCAGTCACTGAGGTAATTAGCAGAGATTTCTGGCATGCAGTAAAGTGATGGAGAAAATGCCTCAATCTGCAGAGCACTGTGCATTTGTCACAATAACATATTGAGAAAAAACAATTGAAAATATTTACTATTTCATCATAACTCAAAATCACAATCAGTATTTGTATTTGTATGTATTTATTTTACTGCCTCTCCCTTCAAAGAAATACAGTGATATCACTGTAATTTTGCAGCTAGGGAAAACACTATTTATCTATTGCTAATAATTCAACAAAAGTCGTTTTTACAGTATCGTGTAATTAGAATCATTTTTCATGAGTCAAACTATGATAAATGTTCATTGTTATGACAGCTAAAAACACTTGAGTATGTAATTTGTTACAGAACATATAATAAGGTTCACTTCATGATATACTACAGAATTCAGAAAATCCTCAATAATCTCATTTCAGAGTTATGATATTGGAGAATCTACTCTCGTCTGCATAAAGTATTTATAATAGAGATTTTAAAAGAGTATTCCATTTTACTCTCTCACAAAACATCTGAAACAGTGGATTGTTGTTGCAGAAATAATACATGTTCCAAGTTATTTAAAATAATACTTTCTTTCCAGCATCTGAAACAGGCTTTGTGATTACATTTCAGTAAGTCATTCATAGAGCTGGAAAAAAATTCCTTCCAAAAAATTTGGACATTTGTTGGCTTGTATTTTTACAATGTTCTAAAATATAGCACTCAGATAACATATGAATAAATCTTCAGAAAACATTTTTAGAAAGTTACATCTGCACTCCAAATGGACCTTATACGGCCTGAATTACAGCTGTCTGAAAATACAGGTAAATTGTGAGCATAATGAGTGTAGCGTTAATCTCCATAGCAGAAGCACTACCCTGTATTTTATGCATTTTTTTCATAATTCTATCTATCTGGTGTATATTCAGAATCTCAGTGAAGTTAGATTGTTGCTGGCAAGTTACCTGCTTTCTATGCATACAACATTCTGGTCATGAAAAAGAGCAGATGTATCTTCTAGTAAATAAGCCACAATGACAAAGCATGTACTGTAAGACTAAAAA
>JAVCKT010030465.1:0-10457 GCA_032273925.1 Rhynchotus rufescens | reverse complement strand
AGTTAAGGCCCTTGTTTCAGTCTGCATTTTAAGGATGCTGCAGACTCTAGAATTCACTGTTGCAATGATTTTGATTGTGCTGCCACCTTACTTTCAAATATCATCTTCAATTCTTACCTTGATATAATAACAATTGATAAGATTAATCAATATTGAGTAGTGGGCTGTGTGTAATGAGTTTTGGTGGTTTTTGTTGTTATTGTTTGTTTCAATTAATGCTTCTGGTACTTCATTGTGGCCATATGGTTTAGCTTTCCTGGTCTACTCTAGAGCAAACTAGTAATGATTTGCTGCTATAATATCATGCTTAATTCTTGTGATGAAGCCATGTCAAATATTTTCTGTTAACTTTAAGTACTTCCATCCTAATTAAAATGACTAAAGAATAGAACTGTCAGAGCAGCTCAAGTCATCTTTTACCCTGAGGTTGTTATAATGATTCATTTCCTGTGACAAGAGCAGGTTAAAATGAGCTTCCAACAAGGTTTCTAACAGGCTGTTTTGGTGCTTCTCCCAAGACTTTCAGCTACTTGTGCCAGAAGAAGCAGGCACATAGAAAATCCCTAATTCTTTCTTTTCCAAAGCAACACTGTGTAACCTGTCTTCTCTTTACTGATTTGTCCTGGCAGCTTGCAGTAAGCTATCCATAAACGCCAGTCCTTAGCCTGTCTGTATAATTGACTCAGGAATAAATACATACTTCCATGTATCCCCATGCCTACAGTAGCCTACGATTTGTCTTCACTCTGTCAGGTGCCTTTTTCTCTTTTACCTGTTGTGCACTGATGTCCGTGGTGTCCGATTTGCTGTTTCTCTTTTGGTACGTTAGCCAAACTCTGGGTAGCTAACCTGGAAAGACAGAGCAAACACAACCTTGTCCTTCTAAGAATGGAACAGTTTTTAAGTTCCAGTCAATTAGTGGAGTTCCTGTTTTTCATTTGATGTAAACTCAGCACAGCTCAAAAAAGGATGAACCTTGCAAAAAAATTGCAAAGGGGTTTGTGTGCAGTGTAGTGAAAAAAATCCCTTCTTTGTATTATGGGTTTTGTGACACCTCTTAACGTAAAACCTTGACTTTCCTGGAATGGTTAAAAGTGTTTAGCTCTTGATTGTTTATTTTCTGATGATGTTCAAACCATCCGTGATGATCATCTTGATTTCTGAAAATAGTATCATGTAAATATTTCCTGATATATTTACCGGCTTACTGAAAATAATTTCAGAAGACCATTTGATTAATTGCCATTTATTTATAGTGTGTATTGGCAGTGTATAAATAGACTACGTCTTGCTGCTTTGTAGTTTGCTTTTATATGTGAGATACACCAGTGGAATAGAATTGAATTAAGTAATGTTTATTGAAAACATCAAAAAATATTCCATACAGAGCAGTTGACATATGCTAGTTAATTCATTCCTCTAACTCATATTTCTTATAACTATTTTAATACAGTGATTTTTTATATTATGAAATATTGTGAGTATTCAGGATTTAGTCTACATAGAATCAACAATGTAATAGGAATAGAATATTCTCAAAGACTGGTACCGAATCCTAAAGTGAGGATTTTCAGCTGTAGTAATTCAGTATAGCTCTATTGACATTAACAAATTTTCTGCTCCTGCTCAGGATTTAACCCATAAACTTGAGGCTATCATATCTTTTGGACACAAGCTTGCTGTTCCCACTGGAATCAATAACATATTACAGCACACTCCAAAGTAGGATTAGTCATGGAAATATTCAGGTTAGGGTCAGAATTTGGGATGTTATTTAAGCTGCTTTAGTACAAATAAAAAGAAATACCATATGCCTTGCACAGCATGGAGCTGACTGGTAGCAACTGCCACAGTAAGAGGTGCCAGTGTCAAGGGTGCTTTTAAAACTAGTCCTAAAGTCTTTGGTGTGATGCACAGACTTGTGTCAATGTTGTTATCTAAGTTTCAGAAAGGACACAACAGGAACTATGGAAGGAATATGTCCTTTCTGTTACAGATTGTGTTAGGTCACTTATGCAACCTATTAAGATATGTATATATAAGACTATTTGTTGATATATCTGAGTCAAAATGTTGGCTGCAATTGAGGATGGAGGCATACAAAACTTGGTGGACCTATTAGGTCCAATTGGTGAACTTGAAATGGTCTTTTATTGATCTTTTGTCCTAGTTCTGTGGACCGATCTTTGTAGTCAGACACTTCCATGGAATGTGGTGCCCAAAGTGCTTTCTTGGGGATCTATGTCATAGCTTGATGGATTAATGGATATGTAAGTAGTGCCAAGGGGGGTCGGTGTGTGGATTTTTGGAACTCGTCCCCACCTAGGGCTGTAACTGGGATCACTTATCCTGTCTCTACCACATGGGGATTGGGAGCATGAGAAATCTGGGTGCCAGTAGCATTGATGTTTGAGCACTATTGATACTTGTCTTTTGTTCGGCTTTCTCTGCAAAACTCAGTTTCTAACAGTAGCTGTATATAGTTGTTTTACAGGGATGAACCTGAACAGCAAACTTTAACTAATGCTTCAGAAATGGAAGCAGTTAGAACCGCAGTACTGTAGCTCAAAAAAGTGCAGGGCTGATTCTCTTAGTGAAATAAAAAAGGAATCCAAAAGATACCTGGTTCTAATGTATTAGTACTTAGTGTTTTAATTTATACAAATAAATAAGCCCAATGGTATGCTCTTTCTGTATATTATTTGAAAGTATAGATTACTTGATAAAAGCCTCACTAGAGCAATATCCCAAACGACCTTCAGCACAGCAAAGAGAAGGATATAAACTGAAATGTCTGTGAAATAGAACTGGCTCAACTTTTGTTACACTTTCTGCATGTTTTTAATGAAGCCTCTGCGAGGACTGTGGTTGCTTCTAGTAACTCTCTGAAGGCCAGTCCAAGTTCTGCTGCAGTCGCTTGAGAGATTCCCTTTGACCACGAGGACTCTGAGCGCTCCTGAAAAGCAATGTGCTGCTCAGGCTTCAGTTTTATTCTCATTAGCCAAAGTGTGAATCCTCCCAAAGCAATTTATGAAAGATAATGAAACAACTTAATTTGTCATGCAAGAGGCTTCCATTTGCTTTCTTCTTTTGCAGTCTCAGTAAAATTGGATCATTATTTATCTCTAATGTTAATTCTTAAGCTAAATTGTTTACCAGAAGGAATTTTTGCTCTCCCTCTTTTCAACAACAATCTATTAGGCATAGAGTAAACACTAAAAATAAATCAAAAGCAAATTGAGGCTCTTGCTGACTTACTGAACCTGGAGCTTCTTCATATAGCTCTTGTTATGCAAGGCAGAGAGTCTGTTATTTGCAGTTAATTGTATGTCGCTATAACCCCCCCATAGACCTCAAAGGTACCAGAAGTGGCAGACACATATCTAAGAAGGAAGTGTGAGACTTGACTCATTCAGATGCATTTTACATAATAAGCTAAAATATGGAATTGGCTAAAGTACAGCATCCTTCAGAAGGAAGGAGAGTAGGGATGGCTCCGTTACCATATATCACTGTGTATATATATCCCTTGACGAGGGAGAGCTGCAGCTAAATGTGTAGGCCGCGCACTCGACCTGCTGCCGCCGTGTGATTACACGTATTGGATGCCAAACTCCCGCCAAAATGGAGAGCGCAGCCCTGCGGAGAGAGAGGAACTAACAGATATGCAGCAGCAACCGTACAGCGTCCCCGCACCAATTCTGGGATGGCTCAAGGGAGAAGTACCTAAGGTACCTGACTTCCAGCACATATATACTATTTTAGTGGAAATCAGAAGTGTGGATTTATAGGGGGAAACATGCTTTTACAGAGAAAAGTATCTGAAAAGTTGTACTATCTTACAGTGTTAAATACTGGTGAGTGCAGAGTTGAGTGTATAGCATCCTTGTTTTCTTATTAAAACCAAAAGCTTTTTAGCTCAATTGAAAGAAAGAGGTAAATGAGGTGACATTGTGAAAACTGTGAATGTGATGAGAGGACGTGGCTGCATGTCTGCAGTAGATTTACAATCCGTAAAACTGGCGTTCCTAGAGTACAGAAATGGAGGAATCGCTGAACTGTGATTGTACATGTTAAATACCAAGTTCAAGTTGTTATTTTAATGCATTAATATGAATATTAAACCAATCGATATTGTAGGGTAGTACAGCATGAAGAAACAACTAAAGTTAATAGCTGAGTTTCTACATGTCTGTATTGATCTGCAGGAGACAGTTCCACTGCTCCAAAATAGGCCGTGTCTAGGTAGAAGAAAGGAGGGAGAGCAAGTGTGAAACTGTGGAGCTGGAGGGCTGTTTCTGAAGGCTGGTACTGCTTTCTGTATGATTGAAAGGTTGGACTGCGGGGGCCATCATGTCATATTACATTGACATTGTTTCACTTCAATTGAGTAATCTTGAAGAAAGAACGAAATACGCAGTGAATAAATATGAATAACTCACAAGAGATGTTTTATGGCAGTAAGTTTCATATGCATGGTATACCTAGTGTATTTTCATTAGTCAAGTAATATTCTATATTTTCCTAACTAGGTAGCATACTATTATTCTCAGGGAAGAGCAAACATACATAGACTTGCCTATTGCAGATTATACTGTTTAAACCTAACAGGAAAACTTGTGCTTGCGAGCCACTGTTATTTAACATAAAGGAATGACTTTTTAAACGTAATTTGAAAATAAATCTAGATTATCAGAAAATACACAATAGAAAAAAAACTTAAAAAATCTTTAATCTTTAATAGAAAAAGATCTTTAATCTTATAATCTTACAATCTTAAATCTCATCTTGCATAATTAAAACCCACCTATGCTGTATGCCTGCCTTGTCTTCCTCATTCATATTCTCTCTCTCGTTATCCTTGTCTAGATATTCAGTATTTGATGGGAAAAAAATATGTGAATAGAAATGGAAACTACATGGAATTGGGAGAAAATGTAAACATTGAAACTCTAACTCTCTTCTGTATACATAATTTTATATTTGACAGACCAGGAGACAGCACAAACCTCCAGAAGGCTTTAAACCTGACAGCTGTAGACATACTGTAATGTAGAGCACATTTGCAAATAGAAGTTTTGTGTGCTTAGCCCTAAACCTCTTTCCTTCTACATTTATACCAAATTTGTAAAAACTTTTTGCAAAATAGTATGCAGGAGGTTTTGGTGTAGATGCTGAACAGAGATATAAATATTTTCATATATTTGTAGAACCTGTGGTTTGTGAGGTCCATAGGTAAGCATATCCTTAAAAAGGCCTTGGCTTTCTTTTCAGTCACATTTATTTTTCCATCAATTGAAGCAGTAACTTTTACAGTTCAACCATTCACTCTTTAGTGTATGACATGCTAACAGTTTCGTGATATTTTCAATCTTATCTTTGCATTTCTTTACAACGGAAGCAGTCATCTATCACCTGTGTTCTGTGGATATGTATATTAATCTTTATCTTTTGGGTCTTTTAAAAGAAATGATAAAATGAGGAAAAACTATTAAGAGTAGGATTTAACTCAATTTTTTGAGATATATGTGTTTTTTCAGGCTGTATCTTTAGCTCTACCCTTCTGAAAATAAGCCTAAACCATTTATTTACTGATTATTACTCAAGTTACAGATGTAAAGATGAATATAAGGTAGGTACCGGTGTATATGTAGTGAAAACCATTGAACGTGGTTGTCTACTTATAAAGACTCTCGGTGTGTATGTGCTCCCTGGCAGGCGATGTGCATAGCAATGTACCTGCCGGGCAGCAAGGGCTTTGCTCAAAGAACGTGGGAGTCCCCAGAGAGTAGTTACTGATAAGTAATTACATCCATTAGCGTGAAGGACACTTGGCAATATCTCATTCTCATCCCTTTTCTGAAGAGCAGCAAAATGATTATCTCATAACCACCTGACGCACATTGTCATATCTTATTACTTGACCAATTTAACAACATGCTGGGCAAATAGACCACAAAGCCAAAGCTCTCCATGTTAATTAGGTGGAATTAGATAAGGAAGGGAACATTTGAAGGCTGAGCATTTTGTATTTCAGAAACGAAGTGCTGTTTAGCAGAAATGGGATACCCCTCATTTAGGAAACAGTCATAACATTTTAATATTAATATTAAAGAAGAAAAATTTCTACTGCCTGTATTCAGGTATTTTTATTAGATCTATCTCCTTAAAATCCCTAGTAACCTTTTCTTTGGCAAGATCCATCTTTGTAGCTTAGTGCAACTGCCTCTGTTCTGCCTACTTTATACATTTTGTCTTCCTGAGATGGTAAACGATAAATGCACGTTTTTCAGGACTTGGTTCTCACATGAAATATCAATTTCTTGCTCTATGAATAATTTGGTTAAAATCATTAGGTTTGAAATCAAGGTTATTATTTTTTGAAGTGTGAACTTGTGGATGGAGCAGCAATCTGTTGAATACAAAGACCTAGCTAAGGCCTCCAAGTGCTCAGCTGCATAGAAATATTGAATTGCCAGTATAGTTTAAGTATAGAAAGATACTCTTCTCTGTTAGATTTTATTCTGCAGACATATTTGCGAAATCAATGGGGAAGTCCTTCTCCATCAGCTGGATTTTCCAGTGGCATTAAGACTCAATATATTTCTCTGTTCTTAGTCTATTGGGATTTTAGTTTTGTGCAGAATCCAGCCTTGCTTTAACCTATTGGCGGCCAGAAGATAAGACAGACTTGATTTCTTGAATCACATTAACCTTGAGAAAATCATTATCTAAGTTTTCTGATTAGGTAGTACTAAAGTATTTTTACATCATTTCAGGAAATCAAGAGTATTGAATGTTTAGACATACAAGGATGGAGGAGGTGGTATATATCATTTGGAGGAAGGGAGGAGTTGTTTGCTTGCTTTGGAATTAACCAGCAAAGAGACATCTTTAAGCAAGGTGCAATATATTAATAGATTCTGTATTGTGCAGTAGTACATGCTGTCCTCATTTCATAATTCTTAAGTTTCTGGATAGACCTCCTTGTAGGAAAGCACTATCTGTGTGTTAAAGAAATTGATTTACAATATGGAGCAAATACCATCTGACAGCATCTCAAGGTGTGAAGTAGAGCAGAAGCAAACATACACAATGAAGAAGGACTTGGTTTCGTAGGAGGAAGTTGCAGCGAGTACAAGCTGTGCCCAACCAAGCTGTCCTGGTCACCAATAGTAACCTGAGGAGAAGTCGCACAACTGTTTGTTGGGAAATAGAACTCAAGCACAGGAAATCTTACTTAGCAGGGTAAATAAATAGCTACTTCTGTTGTTTTTATCATATCTTCTTGAATGTCTTGAGAAATAATGCTGACAAAATTATCTCTTACTACCTGTGAGGAAGCCAGTCTGAAGGCATTACTTCAGATGCAAGTATAACATTATAATTTAGGGAAATAGGCCAGTGTATGAGCAGAATAATTGTAGTTTTATTTGCTTTTCAGATTATTGGTTTAATAGTTTTAATACTCTCTGGCTGTCTAGTGATTTTACATTATTGGAAGTGATTTCAATAAGTAATTAGATTAGCAGTGCTGAACATTTTATTCATAGGCAGCTTTCCAGCTGAAAGGTAAGAGGGAATTATTTAATGTTTTATATTAATTTATTCCCTTCTATTACCTTTGTTTATTATCCATATACCCGGGTAAATTAGCTTCCATTCTGAAAAGATGGGTACAAGGTAGTCGCACTTTTTCCTGTCCCAAGTGTACAGATGAGAATTAGTGTCTCTCATTATAGCTCTGTTTACAGTTTCTCTGAGCATTGCACCCTATCACAGCAGAAACAGGTGCTTATAATAATTCTGGCCTCCTTATTGTAACTCTGCTTTAAACAGTTTTTATTTGCACTCTGATAAAATATAGCAGCTCATCTGGAGATTATCACAAATGACTTGTTCTTGGTTAAATACTGTCAAGGTAGATTTCCTGTCCTGATATGCAAAGACCTCTATTCTATAGAGCTGCTTCTGAACAGCTAAGCTTTCCTCGTCTCTTAAAGCAAAAGCAGCCTTTTTCCAGAGATTTTTGAGATTACTTTGCTTCAAAGGCAGGTAGCTGATCAGGAGGCAGTTGGCTGTAATTGTAGGAGCTCTCCTTTCAGCATGTGCCAAGATTTTCAAGACCTTTGCTGTTTTCTCCCACTCAAACTGTACATCATACCACGAGATGCCGGGTATCCAGCTCCAACATAGCAGATGCTTTAAGCAAGTCAGTAACAAACCCTATAAGGGCAGGGCTGGGGTCTTGTGTGATTTAGCAAGAGGCAAAGAGAGTGTAAAGCCGTTGGCCCGTTGGTCTTTCTATAAGGCCACTAACTGGAAAAATGCTTTTAAAGTTATGGTGGATTATGAGTTCAAAAAAACTAAAGGTTAAAATGAGAATCTGCCTTTTGTGTGTGTCTAATGTGAGTACAAGAGGCTTTTGCAGGAAGAAACCTTGGTGTTTTTAGTATCATGGCAAAAAGGGATAGTCATAAAAACATCAGGAGTGCGAGAAGCCACAAAGATAATTCCATTTCTACAGATGACCATGGTTAAGCTTGTAATGGAACAGTGTCTGTCTATTTACAGTGTGCTTTAGGCAAGGGACAGAAAAAAAATGAGGGAGTCCAGAAAAGGCCTCTTAGGAGTTATTTTAGAGATAGGTAAAGCGCCTTAAGACATAACTTTTGGATATGCTCTGTCTTTTCAGTTTGTCCAAAATAGAGAAAAAATATCAAGTAAGTTCCTTTAAAAGAAAATGGCACGGTTGTCGCTAGTTGAAATAAAAAAGTTTCTGTGTATTTATTTTTAGTAATGGTGGTGAACTGTTAACAATTCCCTAAAGAAACTGCTACCAACACTTTTGATGAAAGCTTAAGCTACACATATCTGGAGTGTTACTTTCCTTTAGGAATAAGTTACTGGACTGAATACAGGTAAAAGAATAAAATGTAAGCTTACTGCATAGGTAGGAACAAAAATGCTCCAGGTATTGTATTTCTGGTAGAGGGAATGTTTAGCTGAAGGAAGAAAATTATATAACCCAATAGAGAAATGAGTGAAGTATTTTACAAAATCCATCTGAAATAGCATGAAAATACTGCTAGATACTGACAGTGCAACCTAATGTGCACTATCTATCAATCTATTCCCGGCCTTAAGATGGGATAGATTGAAAACCTGTATCCATTGCTAAGACAAAGATAAGGTAAATGGTAACTGCAGATAATGTCCTAAAACTAAAATAAAACAGAGCTTGGTTTTTGAATAAAATGTTTAAAACCCATGGAGAAAGCAGTAATTGAAACAAAATCCATTTCCAACTTATACATTTGAATAGTGGAATAAAATTATGCTAATCAAACGTATCTGCCTTATTGTGCTTTTCTGTTCATTATGCTGCATGCATAAATATGAGATAGTTATTATCCCTTTGATAATAGTCCTCACTTATCTGCTTCAAATTGGTCTGCTCTTTCCGAGCACTGCAAATGCTGTCTTTTGAAGGATCTTGTTTACCAAATGAGCTTTCCCTGCTTGTTATATTGTATTTTAATTTAGTTTTGTTTACATGATATAAAATGTATTGCAAATGGTATTTACTCAATTGTGTGATAGGATATCTGGTGCCTACATATTAGTGAGTACCTCCCACATCACCTCTGGAGGATTCCAGACCCAGTTCTGAAGAATCATGCTGCAGAATAAATGTTGGCCATCCCAGACGTCTTATCCACGGGGATAAGCAGTGCTGGACATTTCAAGCTGTCTTCATCGTGCGTAGATTATGCATTGTGCATAGATTATGACCCCAGGAAGCATTTCTTTGGGAATTCGAGCCAGTGATCGTCTTGTGCGTGTGCTCTGAGTGCTTTTGTGATTTGTGCAGTACTTATCATTATGTTTAGCCCTAATTTTGATGTGTAAACCTTTTCCTACTAAATATGATTACTAATTTTGAGTACTGTCCAAGCATTCAGCACTTTGCTAACACACATTAAGTAGCAATCACACTGTAAGACGTGACCATGCACTTGTAGTGAGGCCCAGAAGCACCTCACAGTAGCTCCTCTGGTCCTTTGTATGCCCTAAAATTCAGAATCAGCTCATCAATTTAAAGTCAAGCTCCTGTGAAAAGTTTGGGCATGTTGTGTCCTTATCTCAAAATAATACAGATCTAAATAAAAGACCTGCTATTCTGTAAACCTGAAGTGACCGTCCTATCATGTCTCTCATTTTTTTATCCCATGAAATCTTTACTTCACAGTAGCACCTAAGGACTTAACATGAGGACTGGAGTGGAACTTTCTTCTCTGCATTTGAATTGTCACTACAACATTTGGTTGGAGTCCTCTTTTGGGAAATAAGAATTTGAGCACTGTCAGGTAGTAAGTAGCATTGTGGTTTCCTTTACGTTATTGGAGTAAAAATAAAAAAAAAAAAATTAATTAAAAAAAAAAAAAAAAAGGTTT
>JAVCKT010030458.1:0-16557 GCA_032273925.1 Rhynchotus rufescens | reverse complement strand
AAGCATCTAAAATCATCCTGAGCTTACTTTTTTTTTTTTTTTTTTGGTATGCTTTCCAGTTATGCTTTGTATGAAAAGAAATCAACAAACACATAATATTAAAGTAGAAATTATCAGGCAATGCCTAGGGAAAAGAGAGAAGAAAAAAGGAAAAATATTACCACTAGGAGCCATCTAACATACTAATAAATGTCTTGATTGGAAGAAAAATGGAAGAAAATGGAAGAGAATAGAAATAGTATATACTAAGAGTGCTGTACATGAACTAACAGCAACAGTTCCAAAGGTTGATGTAGTTACCAAAGATTATTAGGACATAGAAAAGCCCTGGCCATTTTTATCTGTGCTATACACTATAGGCAAAGCCCATGCCCTGGCAATCACTACCTTAAATCAAAATCCTCGTCAGTACGCTCTTCATGATGGAAAGCAGCCCAAAGAAAGATTGTAAAGCTAATGTATATATGGAAAAGATCAATTAAAAGAATGCAGTTCTCTTCTAAAACTCAGAACAAGGCCAAGTGGGTCTGAAGGCAAAGACTCATGAGAAAAACCTGCAGGCAAATCCTAAATTCCTCTCGCAGGAAAAATACTTGGAGCAGGACACTGGAAAATAATCCTTTTAAACTTATCAAACCAATACTACTGAGAAATCCTTGGAGGCAGAATCATGTTCTTTGACAATTTTAAAACATGCCTGTCTGTCCTTCAACCTGCACTTAAAAATGGCTCAGCTTCCCAGGGAAATAAGGACAGTTCCAACTGCTGCTTTTTGAAAAATTACCAAAACAGCTATAAAGGTTTCTTGTAACAGAGTGTGTTACAGCAATGTGAGAGCTGATACAAGTTTCCTAATGGATTTATTTCAGGGAACTTCTCACTAAGGTTCATCTTAATTTTGGTTTGCTAAGATGTAAACTACAGAACGATGTTAGGGGGACTGAAGAATATTTTCACCTCTGCTTTAATCCAGTGGACAGAGTAGGATAGTTTAACCTATCCTGTGCCTGACACTCACATCTGAAATTAAGAGTATAAAGTAATCTACAGTTGGACATATTGGAAATTTAAACAGATTAAAAAAGCAGACAACAACAGAAGAAAAGATATTGAAGGAGCTATTTTTGTTCTAAAATATGTAACTTTATTTCATCTGATTATTACCTAGCCAACTTTATTCTTGCAGGAGTTATTTTTCCCCTTTGACAGAGATAATGTGTCTCTGCAATTTCCCTGTAATGCTGTTTCCTTCTTGTTTACGTCAAGCACACTACTTGGGGGATTCAGAAGTTATGAGCTGACTGAATAGCCATCTCCTAGGTCAAATGCCATCACGTAAGCATTAGCATCTGAAATATGCTATTTCTGCATGGCAGAGAGCTTGCTGAATAACTAGAAATGCTGAAGCAATTTGAAAAAAAAAAAGAAAGAAAAAAGAGAGGAAGATTTTTCTTTTTTTTCTTATTTTTCTTATTTTTCTTTTTTTTTTTCTTTTTTTGACTGCTTGATTCCATTATTTGTTTTCCTTATGCACCAAATGGCTTGTGCTGTTGCTGTCATATCATCAGGCAGAAATTAAGATTCAAAAAAATCCTGAGAGGTTCTAGAGCTAATCTGGCTTTGCTCATAGAGGCTGGAGGAACTTTGCTTCCTCCCTTCCAGGGTAATAGACTGTGATTGACCCACTGGTGAAGGTGCTGGCAGAACAACCCTTCAACGTAATATCTGTGCAAAGCTTCAATTTACAGCTAGGACCCTTAAAGAAGATGATTTAACTCAATTTCCTCTCCACCCTCTTGTGTAAAGAGACTATGGAGCATGAAAAAAGTTTTCTTCCACTTTTTAGTGACTTTTGATACCCCACAAGCAACGACTCAGCCTTCTTTAGCACAACTGAAACAACAAATCAAGTTTCCAGTTATTAATTGTATATAAAAAACAACTATGGGACTGGGAACTGGAGGGGAAAAAAAGCAGACTGAACAACAGTCTCTTAATTTACAGTGCACCTCTCTCAAAGTTTTACACCAAAAGCACATTTTTATTTTTATTTTTAACTTTTGTGACTTTGCTAACTTTCTTACCCCAAGGCATCCACTCAGGCATAGCAAAGCAGCCGTTCTGTATAAAGCCACAGTAGAGCCATTCTTCCAAGAACTCTGCCTTGATTTAGGCACTCAGAGGTACCCAAAATCTTTGTTCAACTTGCAGCGGCCACTTGAGGAAACAAATCCCCAACCTCTACAAAGTGTAAGTGTTTTAATGGTGAGAGAGGTGAGGAAGCGGGGACGGTTTCATTATTCATATATTTCATTTTTGTAGCAGATAACTCATCATTTCAGGTCCTTTTCACATTTATTAGTGAATGCACTATAAAAAATAAGCATAATAAAGAAAAGGTTTCTTCATAAAAAAGAAGGCTGTAATGGACTGACATAAAAAATGATAAGTTATTTAATTATTGCTCCCATGTCTCATTTTTGTAAGCCCCTCAGCAGTGTCACAAAATTGCTCTTATGTCATGCCAAAGTACCAGGAAGAAAAGAACCAAACAGATCCAGGAAACCCAAGTTTTGCCTTGTGATAATAATGTACCGATTCTGCTGCCCTCCAAACCCTCAACATGCATGGACTTAACCAAGCAAAGGAGCCAAGTTCATGAAAAGGAAGGGAGATGGCACAAGCAACGGCCTGAGGATTCGGCTGCAACATCTGATCTAATTTTTAGTTAAGAAAAAAAAAGAAAACTTTAGCTTTCTTTTTATTTTTTTTTTTTACTAGTTTACTTTCTAAAATTTTTAGTCTTTAGTTAAGAAAAAAAGAAAACTTAAGCTTGGAGTCTGGACATCATGATTTCTAACTTTCTTAATCACAGAATCTCTATTTTTGCTTAAACCTTACATTTTCTTCTCCCATTTTAAATATACATACCATAAGTGTTAAAAATATTTTAGAGATCTAATCAATACAAATATAATACATATAATCAATAAAAGCCAAGATGGACTTTGTTTTATATTCTGCAAATACAATGCTCACTTTGAACCAAAGTTCTGTGATCTAGATGCAAGAGGACAGAAACGAAAACAGAAGACTGAAAATGAGAAGTAACATTAGTTACTTAAAAGAAAAAAAAATACCCAGAACTAGCTAGTTACTATTTATATTAAGATTTGCATAATCTTTAAAGCATAAATACTTAGTTTAGCTACAGCTGCGAGGGAAATATTTTCTCACGGCACTGCAGGTCACGGCAGTTTCTCATGCGCCTGCTTATCCCATCTACTCCACGATGTCTCTGTTCCCTGCTGTTGTGCATTACCCCCTCACCTCCATTCCAAGGGACATAACTGGGTCCTATTACTGTTGGCTCCTCCCCAGCCCCACACTGCTTTCTTACCAATAGATGGAAGACAATTCATAAAGTTAACTGTAAAATGATTTAATGGCCTATTTGCATGCAACTGAAAGTGCCTACATTTAATTTTTAACTGTGTTATACATCTTCGGAGAGTGAACATTTAGAGACAATTGATCACCAGTTGTTTGCAAGTCACTTTTTTTCCACAGAGCATGGGCAATTTTATCTGAATCACGTATGTATTTATTTTTGGCTGGGGAGCATATGCTTTCCTGAAAAAGGAAGCAGTGAATTTTCTCATTTATTGCAAGCTCTTGATTACATCAATGAGAAGTGCTGAGAGCCTTTACTCATTCGGAATAAAGCGCAAAGCAAGGTTAGATATCAAGGGAGCTCACCTATGTGAGCATCGTGTGCTACGCTTACCTTGCTATACATTATCGACCTGACACCGTATAGCAGGTGCAGCAGTGCAGGAGGGACGACGTGTATTTTTCTACCCACACAAAGGCCAATAAACTTCAAAGAAAATAACTGGTGGATCTTCTTGCTATATTCATTTAAAAAAAAAAAAAAAAAAAAAGGAAGAAAAAAGCCTGCGCACCTTGTTTTTCACATCCCTGCTCATTTAACAAATCAAATGACAGCGACTCATTGGCTTTATGGCCAAAAGGGAGCATTATGATAATCCAGTCCGGCCTTCAGCAGAGCGAGAGCGCAGGCTCCCAGGCAGTTGTTCAGGTAATGAGCTCCCGGGCTGGGCTACAGAGCGACTTCTGCAAGGTCATGCAGCCTGCATTGCTCGGGCTGAAAATGATGAAGAACCTCTCCGAGCCCTAGGGAGGCCGCTGCAGTGGCTAATTGTATCCGATGTTAAAAATATTCCGTATTTCTACTCAGACTGTCTGGTTTGAGCCTCCAGTCACTGGATCTCATTATGTCTTCTGCTCTATATTACAGGAGGGTTTATTATCAGGAGTAACTTCTCCTATAAAGTACCAGTTTGCTTCAGTAGCTGGCGAACTAGTCCTAGTTTCAGCACCTGGCAAAGCAGGCTTAGATAACAACGGGTATCCTTCTATAACGCCAGATGAGATGGTTAATGAGCAAAAGTGCTAGTTTGTGATAGCAACCAATGACACCTCGGATTTCTGCGGCACAGAAACAAGCCGGGCCAGCCCTGCAGGCGCCTGCCGACCGCCACAGCGATGCTGCCTGGCAAAACCTGCCCACCTTTAAGCCTGTAAGGACGCTGCCTTTTATTCTGCTGTCTTTTCCCTCCGTCACTGCTGCCTATGTAAACCAGGCCACAGTAATAGCTTGGGTTTCCACTTATCTTCTGTTGAATGCCTCTTCTTACTGTGTCACCATCTAAGCGCCGGGGTCCAACCCCTCCTTACACAAGATCACTGAAATGTTTCCAATTACCGCTCGCATTATGTATTATCATCCAGCCAGGATTGCTATATTGTACTGCAACGGCAAACTTTCGGGCAGTCTCCGCTGTGCTTCATATAAATTCAGCTGTGACTTAACTCACAATGACACAGGCAGTGCGATAACAGAATAACTAATATTTCCATTTTAAAATTGTCTTGCCTCTTTTGGTAAAATACTATCAGCCCAGATAATCTGCGTGCAATCCAAAGGGCTCAGAATAACTCTGGTACAAATGTTAAATAGCTGTCATATTAATAAACGAGAAGACACAGTGAATATCCAGCTTTTGGGAAGAATGTCACAAATTCAATGCATCTTTGGATAAGGATATTCTTTTTTAGACAGTCCATTTCATGCTTATGCATATACAACACTGCTGGTTAACCTTGTTAGTCTAAGCTTGCTTAGGGAAGACTAATACATTTTAGAGGGAGTGGAGAGGAAGGAAAGTTGGAAAGAAAGCAGCATTGATACATCCTTGTTTTCAGCAGCTTTTCATAAATTCTCCTGGGAAGCCAACTGAGTTTCATTGAAGGGAATGAATCAGTGGTCCTTCATAAAGAGAAAATCAATTAGAAAGTCATTACCTGAAAATTAGCACTCAAAAAACAAAATTCCATTTTAAAGCCAATTAGACTATATGTCAGCACTAAGGTGGATTGCACTCCCATTGATGTATGCAAAATGATGAACACCTTCCTTCCGTAAGAAACGTAGAGAGTGAAAAATTAAAGAACATGCTTGTAGATACTATTGAATTGGTTTTTGCAAGCTATCCAGAGCAGCAGATGACTACACTGGGCTTAATAATAGCTTTACATTGTATTTCTTAAATGTTACTATTGGAATTATAGCACTTCAAGGCACCTCCGTTTTGCCTGTCACTGTACTAATGCATAGGAAGACAAATGCTTCTCTGAGAAGATGGATGCTGAAGATGGACCAAGCACCCCACCAGCTGCTTTCTTCCAATAGCTTGCCATAATCTTGGCATGATTTGTGCTTTGGAAAAGCAAGCAGTACTAGGAAATTGTAAAAGAACAGTGCAAAGCATCTCACAGAAGATGAGAAGACTAAAATCTGTCCCTGGGGCTGCCACAGACCACTCAGTCCTGCCTAAGCCACTGCAGTCCAGCTAACCCGTTGTGCCTGGGTCTGCAGAACACGGCCCAGAGCTCCAGGCTGGACACAGGCACTTCCCAAGATGTGTCCCAACCTGGAACACCGAAGATGAGGGCAGAAGACACCACACTCAGGAGCATGAGTTCCTTACAGAATGGAGCAAACCTTATACACGTACTTCTCGTGATGCATGCACTGAAGTATCACTGGTTTAAACACTGAAAACTTACGTGCCACCTTGGCCAGAGCTCCTTCTCAGAGCTGGCCTGAACGGGCTTATCTCCAAGGGCTCAGCTTAGCTGCTACACTGAAGTGCCCAATACCTTTTGAGACATGCTGGAAGAACTGAGACATCCTCCCCAGCCCCACACGTGGGACCCTGGAGCTGCAGGAGGTCTAAGAGGAGCCACCAGGAGATGGGCCGGGGGCCTCAGCTGGAGCTGCTTCCCTAATTCCAAGAATGAAATTGGAACCCAGATCCCACATGCATTTCTGGTGGCCTTGATTAATCACACCCAACTGTCACCCACTTATCTGCTAGCACCATACACACCGTTCAGAAACTATCTCCTTAAAGGTACTGATAATACCTATCTATACATTAGAGACCAGGTATTGTGGCCCACAGGAACATCGCGAGTAGAAATGTCATATACAAATACACAGAAAATTTTGCAGGAATATTAATTGGTATTTTTACCTTTGGGTTCAGTCATGACAGAAGACTAGCGCTTAGAAATAAGATGCCAAAATTCCTCCAAACATTTACCACAGAACTTTTCCTCCGGATCCATAAAACAATTTAGTTGTAGTAATACTATTTAGTTTCACAGAGTCAAATGTAGTAGTATTTAGTTTCATAGAGTCAAA
Source organism: Rhynchotus rufescens (assembly GCA_032273925.1). Taxonomy (NCBI): domain Eukaryota; kingdom Metazoa; phylum Chordata; class Aves; order Tinamiformes; family Tinamidae; genus Rhynchotus; species Rhynchotus rufescens. Next base: position 9,764 of record JAVCKT010030458.1, on the reverse strand, counting down.
TGGCATAGCTCCAAGCACTTTGCAGTCCCACCCTTAATTCCAAAATGCAGCACAAGGACCATTATTTTAAAATGTTGATTCAGATCTGTGGCATGGTAGGAAAAAGAGAAAAATGGAAAAATACAGGAAAGAATACAATGGAAAAAAATACGTGTCATAAAAGAATGAAAATAACATACAATGAAAGTGTTCATTTACAACTCTTACCAGATTACTGGTAAGAAATCAAGGAGACCTGATAGAAACCAGGAAAAGCAGAATCACTGCAAACCATTTTCTTTATTATCTCTAATTTAATCCACATCTAAGAAAACCTATTTTTAATCTAAAAATAGTAACACAGTATATTTTTATACCATCTTTTTGCAAGTGATAAAAGACAGTGATTAAATCAAAACGGACCTTTTGAAGTTAAGTATTAACGGAAGACAGCTATATAAATGACAGGCATTAAAGAGGATATGTGAAAAGTTTTTGAATATGCATTTAGATTGGATATCTCTAGCTCTAGTTCTTTGGGTATAGATCCAACCAGCCCCAGCGTATCTCAGTAGACCACCTGAGCGTAAGCTATGAGCAGTGCTCCCTCGAAGAGGGATTTGAGGCTTTTTCCAAGCTCGCAGATCAAGTACCCCGTCTTTACTCCATCAGGTCAATCAGTAATTCAGTCCTGCTCTCTGTGCTCGTGGGCTGTAAACCAGAAAGCTGAGGGCTGGCGCCTTGCATATTTGTTGCACTGGGCAAAACAGAGCTGTAGCAGTAAAGGATAAGAATATACAAGCAGCTCTGCAACACCGTATTCCTGCAAGGAGAATGAAAGCCTTAGGGCTACACTGGAAAATTGCTGTGTGAGGTTCTAAGTGTGCAGTTCCCTTTGACAGCTACATCTTGACATAATGTTTGAAAATATTTCAGTGAGGGACCTGACCCCTCCAAGGCCCAGGAGAGACACTGCATTTCTAGTTAGAGAAAAGTTCATGAATTCAAACATCTGCTACGTATATCCTGCCTGGATTTCTACCAAAAATCTGAATTTAAAATAAATGTTTCTTTTAATACTGCAGATGTATTTTATCATTAATGCTATGCATTGATATATTCTAAAAAAAAAAAACAGTCTTAAATGAGCAATGTTGTGCAGGAGGAGTCGAACACTAAGTATCACTACACATCACACATATTTAACATAGGCAAAACAGTGCTCCAGAAACTCAATCACTGAGCCTAAAGTGACTCAATAAATATCACTCAACATTTTTGAAGCAAAGAAATAGAATAATATGCAACTACAGCTGGCCTAAGCTGATTTATATCTTCCTCAAAAGTATTTTTTTCCATTTTTTTAATCAAAGATGGGATATATAAATATATGTAAAGTATATGGATTCAGTGTATCCATTAGTACTCTTTTATGGGACATTATTAATTTAGATGGAGAAGATGGGAAGTGGTATAAAATCTGCATGAACTGTACGAAATACCAAAGGCTGTCAAGCTACTACAGTGGAGGGATTCATTTTACCATACTCATCTGCGAAAAATTAAAAAGTAGAAACTATCATAAACTCTAGCATATTGAACATAAAATCTCAACAAGACAAGCCAAAATGTCGTTTGAAGTATTTCAGCTGTGAAAACGAATAATAAATCTTGCTTCAAACACATCAAAAGCAAACAGGCCGGCGGACGCCTTGTCAGCCCAGCGGATAATCAGGATACAAGGGAACACAACAGGAAGGCCCTGGCAGGGAAGTTAAATGAGTTGTCTGCATCGCTGCTTTCCAGGGAAGAGACTGGGCTCTTCCAACACGCTCATCCAACCCGCTCTGCTTGAAGGGAAGCGGCTGCAGCGCAGGTGCTGGAGCAAAGGGGCAGAAGGGAAGGAAACTGGTCATGGAAGGCCAGGCAGGGCTGACCCAGGCCCTAAGGCAGCTCCGGGGTGGAACAGCGGGGTTATTAACAACGGAGGGCGCCTGCCCATGCGCCCCTGCTTTGGGGCATGGCAGGGTGGCAGTTTCTACACTGACTGTTCCAAGTTCTCCTCAGGAGAGGCAGGAGTTGGGGAGCGGCGAGGCGGGCAGCCCGAGCCGGCACCGCGGAGTTTCAGGGACCGCGGCCCCGGTGCGGGAGGCGCCCGCGCCGCTCTGGCCAAGAGCCCTCGGCGCAAAGAGCGAGCACGCAGAGGGATACGGGGCGTCTGGTTCCGGGAAGCCACTGAAGATTCCCAAAGGCTCTGCACAGCATCCTTTGCCAGGGGTTTATGCAGTGATGGAGCGGTAATGGCGTAAGAGGGAAGGTTAGTTTGTCATAAAAGGTAGGAGAATTGGTCAAAAAAGTAGTAAAAACCCATTGATTTCTAACAGTGCAAGTTACCACTGGAGCCCTGCCAGGCCCTGTGCTGAGAACTGCTGGTGTTCGGCACACTCATGAGCTATGCAGAGCTCAGGGCCAGCAGGGTGATAAGGAAGTCTGGGGATAACACCAAACTGCGGAGCGGTACAGGAACTGCAGCAGGGTACTGCATCCAGGAGCCTGGATGACTGAAACTAAATGTAGATAAATGGGAAGTGACACACGGGGAAAAGACTATCCTAATTTCACATAAAAATCATGAGCACAGAGGCAACCATTGCTATTCAGAAGAGAGACCTTCAGGTTATAATAGGCATTTCCATTAAACAGTCAGCTAAGCTCTCAGTAGGTGTTAGAAAGTAAATTAAATGGTAGGAGTATGGACTGAAACAGAAAATAAAGTTATGCCACTGTAAATCCAAGATTCACCTATATAACTTAAAATCCTGAACATAATGTGAAGCTCAGTTTCCTTCAGTCCCAGAAGAATATACTGGATGCATGGAATGAGGCTTCTGCATGAGGAACAACCCCTGAGACTACCTGAAAAAGAAAATTCCTTTGGAGAACAAATGACATAGAAAGTCTGTAGAGGGATTAATTTTTCACACATTTATCCTAGAAAAAGAAATACTAAATATCAAAGCTAGGTTCAAAAAAAAAAAATAAAATAAAAAAAAAAAAAATATATATATATATATAAAGGCGGTTAAATTCAGCAAAGGGGCAGCAGACCTGTAAAGCTTATTTGGAAAATTAAATTGTTGTAGATATGGAAAGCTTGCATGGGACTGAAGTAGCAACTGGACAAGCACACAAGAAAGAACCACCTAGCGTTACTAAATGCACAAAACCACACTTGACTTAACAAATCCTGAGCTCAAAATATTTAGAAAAGTATTAGTACATGGGTGCATCACACGTGTTGCCTCTGGAATAAGAAAACATTAATGACAGTGAATAAGCTGTCTAGAAAGCATCCTCCTGCATAGTATGTGCATTTCACCTTTAAAGGCATGAAACATTTAATTGGTATATAGAAAAACTACTCAAATGAAGCAGGAAAACCAAATCTGCAGGGAAAGAGAGTTTGACACAGAAATGAAAGGAGTTTGTAAGTGCTTGGTACACATAAAATAAATATATATATAATGACTTCTATTTATAAAAGCATCAAATACAGCAAATGCTAGTGAGTTAAAAAGTTAAATATGACGCAAGATGCAATAGTTACAAAATTGTTCATGGTCTAAATTAAGCTTGAAGTTGAGAAAAAGTTTCTGACCATCAGCAGGTGTGAAGTTTTAGCACACACAATTTCTAAGCACTGCTAAGAAAAAGTAACTCAGAGAGAGCCTAAGTTTGTAGATAAGGAATTTACAATGCAGTTGCTCAGCACTGGATATGATTACCTGCAGCAGTCTCTGGCAGTCCCATTTCCTCTGTTCATCTGGTTCATATGGATTTTTTTTTTTTAATTCAAGCTTAAAAATAATTTTAAAAATATTCTATAATGTCACTTTAGAGAGATTCAATGAAGTTTATGATTGGATTGTGTCAGAATGCTTCAACAAACTAGGAAATGTATTTCTGACAGACTGCTAGTTGCTCCTTCGATCATAGTTATGGAAAATTAAACAGGACAGTTGTCAAATACCAGGTTGCTTGATGTTTAATGCATGTGCAAACACCAACTCCAGCAGTTTTCAACTTTTGCTACAGTACAAACTCTTTCCCAGAAGTTGACTCCAAGTGCAAAGTGAGACCAAAGGTGTGAACGTGACCCCTGGAAATGAGATTGTATTCCTAGAGTAGACATTCCTGACAGGCTAGAAAACAACAATAGCTAGAAAACAAAGACAGATCTTGTGATCACATTGTGATCAATGATGTGAAGTATTTTAAATGAAAATTTACAATTCTACTTCTCTGAATCCAAGGGAAATGCACACTCTTTCGAATTAGTCAACACCAGCACAGTCCTCTTGAGTGAGGGACACAGCTACGGTCCAGAATCCGGTCCCAGCACCCTGAAATGAAGGAGGGTTCCCACTCTCCTTCCCATGAGCTCCTGTACCATCCACTGAAGATTTCTCCCTAATGAGCCTCTAGAGAGAGGTACATCGGGAGGTGCATCTGCTCATGAAAACGGAAAGGTCGCAGAGCCCAGGTAACTTCATGAGATATTACTCTTAGCCATCCACAACCTGATCCTATTGGGAACCTGCACTTTTCTAGTGATCAATACACATATTTCAAAATATCCACGGACAAAGAAATCCTTGCGATTTGCCTAGGGACAGGCTTCTGCTCACACGAAGTCTGCATGTCAGCTCGGGCTGCTGCTGCCCTCCGGAAACATGGGAAGGAGGGAAGTTCTTGGGAAAAGGAGAGAGGCGGCCCCTGAAGACAAGGGAGCTGTTTCGGAGCTCAGTCAGCAACCAGGCTGGGTCCCCAGGCTGGGGTGATACCCACAAATTTCAAACAGGATAAAAAGTCACCAAAAGCATCCAGGAAAACTGTCAAGCAGTCACAGATACAAGGGATAAGAGAACTGGAGAGAATACCAGGAGAGCCAAAGTGAATGTGCAAATGCGAGATAAAACTGCATCCACATAGATGAAAATAAATTCTTGGAATAAAAGGAAAGAGCAGCAGGCAAGACAGGCCTATTGCTTAGCTGGGATCCTATCCTGATGTCAAGATTAGGAATTGATTCATTCATACAGATTAGGTTTTTGTTCTTGTTGTTGTTGTTTTTTAATATGCATTCCTATACTTGTAATTTTCATATTATTTTTCGATTCAAAATTTTTCTTCCTGTCATGGATCTGCTTCTTTTTTAAAGTGAAAATGATCATTAAATGTAATTTGTGCTCTACATACAGTTGACTTTTCCTTGACACCAAGTTTTTTTTTCCCTATACAAACCTAGACTAGCATGTGGGCACTTGTTGGTCTTCAATTGCCCAGTGTACTTCCACTTCCCAGGTGTATTTGCAGTTCCAGACTACACTGTGCATCACAAGCTACTTATCCCTGTTAATGGACAACAGTCAGCACTTTTACAAGGGGAAAGAAAACCCTTCTCAGTCATCTAAGGTTTTACAAGGAGAGTGTTAACACTTGAATAAATTTCCAGACCGCTCCAGGCACTATGATATGAAGTAATTTTAACATGTTTCAGGACATTAGGTTTAAGGAATAATACTTACTTCTTGCCTCCAACATGACTTAGTACAAGTCACTGTGCTAAAATAAACTACTGGATTTAAGGAAGATTTGATATTTCTGTGGTAGTAACTTATATTTCATACTTACATCTATATCCTTCTGTATCGTATGCAGTCACATTGATTGCTCATCCACAGTCATGTAACAAATGTCAGAAAAGTCTGGTATTTAGTAGAAAATGCATTGAAATAATGAGGAACTTCTAAAGACTTTGTTGTTTTGAAGAAAAGACTACCTATTTGGTTGCCCAAGTACAGAACTGGAAACTTTCACTCTTAGTTGTTTAAATTTCCTACCATGTTCTACTAGCACAAACAGTGCACTTACATTTCTCCATTCCTACTAAATCATATCAAAACTAGAAGCAAGCAGTATCTACAACCTAATGCTAATGAGCAGTCTACTCACAATGAGAAAGTTTAGCAGCACCTTTCATACGTTTCCATCCTAGTGCTCCTAAAATAATGCAATATATATTCTCAACTTAAATTTGTAACTAGTATCTTGAAGAGAACCCATTTGTACCAGGAATAACCTGTTCATGCTACGGCTCCTGTTATGTGCTCCTCTTACTCCATATGAGCAAGATGAGCAAAGGAGTAGCGACTTTCAAGTCATGTCAGTCCATTTCTATTCTAATATGAGGGAAAATAAGAAAAACAAAAAGTATCCTGGCATGGACTGGAGAATTTGCCTTAGCATTGATTGCCAAGGGCTAATTCAAAGAACATAATACTTCAAGCCAGCTAGTCTGGGCTTTCATCTTCCAATCCAAACTTCCAGAACAGTTATCGCTGCAGAGGAGGGATTTGTGAAGTGAAACCTGGACTGTGAAAAACTGTTCTATCAAATACAATTTAGCTTGTTATCTGTGAAAACTGGAATTAGGCAAACAGCTTTATGTATGGCAATTACATCCCATTATTATTCTATTTAATAGTCCTTTCCAACTGCAGTAATTTTGAGAAAGATGGATTTATGCTTTCCTCTGTTCCCCTTCTTTTATATATCAAACGTATTTGCTGAAAGGCATCAATCTACTGAACTACAAATATATGCTCAATAATTCCTCTTCAATCATGATCTTCTTTATTGGTATACTAATAACTTCAGCTGATGAAAAAAAAGACAAAGTACTCAGTCTATGAAACTTTAAAACTTATTCTTGCATACACCATATTTCAGAACTCAGACTGACTTTACTGGATATTAAAATTTCAACCTCCATTTTCATTATTTTTTCACTACAGTTACCTTACAAAAAAAAAAAAAAGGCAGTGTTAATGCCTACAGTTGAGGATTTATAACATCACAATAGCCCTAATTAATTCTCATTAGGTTATTATCTTTGGATCTTGCCTGGATTTGAGATACATTTCTCGTCAGCAGGCCCTCTTACCTCAGAGGAGCACACCTGAAAGTACTGGTCTGAACTTAGAGAAAAAAGTATTTCCACATTGATTTTAAAGACAGAAAAAACACGCACCGAGAACTAATCAATTTCTGTGGAGCACTCCGTGTGCCATAACAAATTATGGCATTTTATTTTAAGTGTTCAAGGCATGACAAGCAAAAGATATTAAAAGGTCACAGGCTGTCTAATTTTGCAAACTACTGCTCAGTCTATTTCCAACTGATTGACCTTTCCACAGCTACTGTCTGCCAGTTTGTTTTCTATTCTTTCCCATTTTCCCAGCTGTGTTTTATAGATTGAGGCTGTGTCTCCTATGCTAACTTATTAATGAAAAGTGTACAGTTTACCCAGAAGTGTTTGGTTTCACTCTAATCCAAATAGAGTGTTCTTGGGTGGAGAGGACAAAAAAGACAGAAAGAAGAAAAGCAAAGCAAGCAACCTAAGCATTTGGGGCCGCCACTGTAAGAGGAGCCATGTCCCCAGGTGCCAGCTCCACACGGGCACTAGATGGATGCACAGCCCGTTTTACACGTGGGTGCACTATGCACTGGTTCAGCTTGCAGCACTCAGCGCTCTGCACTCACACCCCTCCTCCTATGAATGCAACGTGTGGATTTGAGATGTCCATCGTGCAGGCTGCACTTCTAAGCAATGCCTCAAAATTCACCGTATCTTGGAGAGGGGCAGCTGCTTAGACACGTGATGCAGGAAAGGAGGCCCACATCGTTCTGACTGGGGAAGAGGAGCATCCAACCTCTGCTTGCTACCAGCAAGGTATTGCCAAACATCCCACTGTTCCGTTAGACAGTCCCCAAAGGACAGACATTTCGCCTAATGAAGCCCAACGCCCGTTTTCCTTGTCCTGCCCGAAGCTGCGGGTGCTGTCGTGTGGCCTGAGGCGGCACCGGGCTCCCTGCGGGGCAGCCCGACACGGCCGAGGAACGTCTCACAGCAGCAAAGAATCCACAGCTGTCAGCAAACACTTCCACAATCACCAAGCGTGAGCACTCAACATCTACAGAAACCGCCTGAACCTTCAGAAATGATGAACCACCTCAAGGGGCTCAAGGAGACCCCCCCCAGTAGCAGTGTTTGTGGTCCATCATCAAACTGGTTAACGACAAACATGGAAGTATGCAACACGACACAGCGTACAAATATATAACATACATAATACATACATACCATAATATATAACATACAAATTATTGCTCAAGCAATTCAGGTCTTTTGTTGACATGTTCCCGCCACTTTTTCTCAAATTTGGGTTTTTCAATGAGAAAAAAAGAGAATTCCTGCAGAATCACAGCACGAGCAGCCCATTTCAAGCTTCGCCCATCATATTCATTCTCCATCAGAGTTTCCTCTAAAGAATCCACTGCCTTGTAGGGAAGGTCCGTTACCTTCTGCTATATTAACAATTCCTGTTCTGCTACATTCCCCTCATTGGCCATCTTCTCTTTGCTCAGCACTTTGACTTGTTATTTCTAACATTTCATAAGTTCCTATCTCAAGACTCATAGCTACCAATGAATGCTGTAAGTTTTAGATAGAGAAGCATTTATTTATTTATTCATTTATTTATTGCCAAGATATCTAAAACCATGGACTTGGCAGCACTGGATATAACTCACCCTCCTGACTCTACCCACTTCATACCTGGCGTGCACTAGTGGTTTCTAGCAGCACTGCAGTGTCCAGCGAGACTGTCTGTGGTTTAGAGCTTTGCAAGCTGATACCCAGAGCAACAACTTACTTGTTGCACTGCTTCAGTCAAGAGTTGGGCCTGAATGCTGGAATTAGCCCACTCTACATCCCAGCAAAATTTATTCCACGAATCTGGGGAAGAGAAATCTGGGGAAGAGAGAAGCTTGGATACTCCTCCAGCAAAACACAGTGAATTCTGCATGGCAAATCACCCACGCCACAGTTAATAACTTACAAGCACACTTGGCTTTCAAAACATCACACATTTTTGAATATTAATTCTCAGATTTTTCCATACTTGAAATATTGATCTTGTTACTTTGCAGGAAAAAACATAAATCCCACATTTGGATGTACTTCAAAATTTATTTCCAGAAAAGAAAACCTGCAGAGAAAAAGGCGCAGTTATAGAACTAGATGGGTTGATTCTCTTGGCATTCAGGCATTCAAATAGCTTAATACTTTACAGAAAGACAGCTAAAATAGAGTTTTTCTGTCTTTTTTCTTTTTTTTTTTAAGAGGATATGCATACTTGTACTCCGGTGGTTTTAACTGTTTCTCTGCCACTGCAGTTAGTTTATAAAATGCCTGTGGATCAGCCTCATTCAAAGAAACAAGAGTCTGGAGCTCTCTCTTAAGCCATATCCTTACCTTCTGCATGACTTTAAAGGAAAGACTTTGCCTGGAGCTGGAGTATGACTCTTAATCGCTTTGCCTATAATTTCTCGTCAGCTGTGATTCTGCTTGTGCTACTGTATTGCCTCTGTCCCAATATCATGCCAGAAAGGGATTCTCTAGGGCTTGGTAGTCAACAGAACACAAATGATACACAGTTTTGTATGACCTCCTGAGTAAGAATAACCTAGTCATTGCAAACTCAAATAGGAAAGTTGCATATTTTTCCCCAATCTATAGTTTCATTCAATGAAAAACTAGTTTTTAAAGGTGCATTTGCTTCATTTCAAAGAAAAGGGTTTTGTTTTGGGACAACTGTCCTGTCTTTCTCATTTTCATTCTTTTCCTTCTTCTCATAAATAAAAGTATATCATGAAACTAT
>JAVCKT010030457.1:0-12412 GCA_032273925.1 Rhynchotus rufescens | reverse complement strand
ATAGCTGAAATATAAAATGTTTTCTGCATCTGTTGCAGTAATCCATGCACAGAAATATTTCTTTTGTTTGAAAAGCACTATCAAAAGTATTGCAAATCCTGAGATTTCACAGCAAATGAAGTCACACCATCTGCTTTTCAATTGCTGTGAATAAATAAAAATTAGAAGATGCTTTGAGCTTTCCTACTGATGAAGACCAGTCTTTCAGGCTTAGAGGATAGCAGGGGGAGACTCCAACCTGATTTCTTTACAGTTTGCTTACTTAGGAAGATAAATCTGCAGGTTGCTTTTATTAAATTCTGCTTTTGAATTGCCAAAAAGATGAAACTGTAGCCAAGTGGAGTTGCACTGCATGCACTATCAAGGGAACAAGGAAAGGGTTAGGCTAAGAATGTTTCTCAATCTTGCAATATGAGTCTCTCAGCTTCTCAATGTATTTAAAGGGGGCACACAGTGTCTATCAGGATTGATATATGTGCAAGGAAGTGGATGTACTTGTGTAGACGTGTAATAACAAATAGCTTATTTGTAGTCTTAAAGTCAGTCTAATGTTTTATAGGTGTCTCTACTGATAAGAGACTTCCTCCTGAGGGACTGGACACCAAAAGACCAAAGCCAATAAAGCTGTCGAATCAGGCCTATATTAATCTACCTCTGTGGAAGGATGAGCAGGGAGAGAATACAGCAGAACCTGAGAGCTTTGAAGAAGGAACCTCTGCCAGTTCGACAAACAGTACCCCTCAAATGACACCTACAAACAGTCTGAGCAGAACACCGCAGAAAAAGAAGACCGATTCAGTGCTGTATGGGTGTGCAGTTCTCCTGGCCTCTGTTGCCCTGGGCTTGGATATCAGGGAGCTGAACAGATCATCCCAAGGCTCAGAAGACCTCTTGCCAAAGGATGAGAAGAAGAAGCGTGATGGGCTGTTCCAGCGTGCTTCCAAGTTTCGCAGGAGTGCCAGCCCCACAAGATTGCAGGCCAAGAAAGAGGAAACAAATATTCCATCCTTAAATCCAGCTGCAAATACTGTGAATCTTCTTTCTATGCCTTCCATTTCCACAAAATGCCTCCTTCAGCCTGACAACGAAGATGCGTTTGTAAGCACTGTGCTCGATGATTGTGATCCATGCAGCTCCACCGATGGCTTTCCATCGGAAACTCCTGAAAGTAAGAGAGAAGAGAGGTTACAGCTGGCTGCTGACGCATTTTCTATAGCATTAAAGAATCAACCTTTCAATCCTTGTCAGAAACAAGAATCTCAAAATGTGCCAAATGATTCTTTGTCCAAGTTAAGTGTGTTGGGTCACAGACGAACCTTATCAGATGGGAACAATTTTCAGACCACAGGTGGGTATTTAAAAGCTTCAAATGTGTAAGGTATTTTTTCATAGAAATGTAAATCTAGAGGTAGTAACTGTTCACCAGCTGCTCGCTAAATTCTTTTCTACGTTATCACATAGGTTAGCTGAGCCACCATAACTGGTATGTAGTAAGTCCTCTGTAATGGTCATGCCACATGGAATAGTCACCTCTTACAATGTGGATATGGGCAAATTCATTGTAAATAGTGATTTTTCTCAGGTATGGAAAAAAACAGGTTTCATATGAGTCTTTTCAAGCAAATTATGTCAGCAAGAACCTGCTTTTTTTGTGAAATAGACAACACCAGTATTATCACTAAAATAAAGTAAAACTATATTGTCAGCTTCGGGAGCCTGATTGAAGCATACACTTGCTTAACATATTAAACGATTAGCATCATTTTAGCTTGAATTTTGAATTAGCATCACTTTAGTCTGTCTATTTATTAACTTCCAGAAAAACAGGTCTGGTGTATTTTGATTTGCTTCCCTGACCCTAGGAGTTACGTCGCATGCTCCACAAATCTTTAAGCTAAGCTATTGCTACACACTGAAGCCCCCCAAAAATGGTCATTAAAACTGGTTTGATTATTGTATTGTGATTAATGACTCTGTAAGATAGGAAGCTCTAAATTTTAACAGTGCTTTTCTAGAGTAGATGTGATGTAATATTCTTTACAGTATTGTATGAATGCATTATTATTCATGATATCTTAATTATTTGAATAATCTGTCAAATTTGTGAGGCTTTATTCCAGAATTAATATTCATCCAGTCACTGGTTGGTTAATGCTCTCTATATTTGATAACAATGAAAAATAAGTTAACATCCTACATATAAGCTTTTAATATTTTTTTAATGGAAAAAATCATGAACATTTAGAGCAATCCACTTCTATAGACTGCAAAGAAATCCAAAAGCTACATGTTTTAAGGTATCTTTTTTTGCTCTTTCTTTTCTTCTAGCTAATGGATTTGCTTCAACGAATGATGTCCCCAATTTACCCACACTGCCAGTTACCAGAACTCTACATTCTCCATCCGTTCAAGAAAGAAGCAATCATGATGGCATTTCACCTGAAAAACAGAGAGCTGCCAATATCATCTCAAGGCCTCGACCTTCTTCTGTGAGAAGCAGAATCGACGCGTGGCAGATTCTTCCACGTATAATTAAACCAAGCTCTAAAGACCCAGAATGTCTAGAGGGCAACACAGGTCCGCACGTGAACTGCTTCCCAGATAGCCAGGAAAGAACTAACTGCCACGTGCCCTCGTTGCTTGATATCGATGTCGAAGGTCAGAACAGAGACTGCACAGTGCCTTTATGTCGCATGAAGAGCAAAGCGTGTCGGCCGTCTATATACGACCTGGAGAGAGAGTTTCTGTCCTGAGTGCCTTGCGTTTTAGAAACATTTCCTTTTTTCAAAGGAGAACAAACCCCCAAATTCCTGTCCATCTAATGCTTCATGCTGCTGTTTTCTAATGTACTGTGACAAATAGTACCAAAATCATTAAAATGGGCAGCTAATTAAGAAAGTGTATTAGGTGCCTTCTTAAAATTTCCTTGGGAATCCGAGCTAGTAATTCTAAAAGCACAAAAATAGTACTCGAGATGAACCTGCCAAGCGTATTTCAATGAGTAAAATAACACGTCTGCTTCCCTTCACACAGCATCACATGTTTTCTTCTGGTTTGGATTTTTTTTTTTTTGCCAGAACTTTAACTTTTGCACACAGGAAAACTGAATGGCCCACAGAAGGGCTGTGTTCAGTCAGGGAGAGCTTGCATAACAAGCAGTTGTCTGCAGCCAGCCTCTTTATGTCTCACAGAACTGGGGAGGGGGGACAGGGGATTAAGAAGCCAGTACAGAAGTGCCCTTTTCACTCCACGCTAAGTAGCTGGTTGCTTTTTGTCATTTCATCCTGAACTTGGTTAAGGGCCTGCAATTGAATTCGCAGTCTTTGCCCTTGGGTTTGGGGAGAGCTTTTCAGCTGTGTACATTAGTTTCTCCAGCACATTATACTGCCTACATAAACACGTAGGTTTCAGCCACGATATCGATTTAAGAGGGTAAGCTATAGTATTGTGATTGGATTAAAGGTTTTTGACACACTTTCTCATGTGAATCAACATTCCGTGTAGGTATGGATATGCTGGAATGTAAATATTTGTGCTCTAACTTTTTGAAGACTACGGTGTTTGCACTGAAAGGAATATTCTCGGTTTGGGGGGTTTTGTTTGTGGTGGAGGGGGTTGCCTTTTTGTTTTGTTTCATTTTCTTTTGTTTCTAACGCTGCACCTTGTATCCAGTAAGTGTTTTAAGGGTGAGTGTTTTTTATTTCTAAGTGAGCCAACAATGCATTTAACGGCATTCAAATTTTATAGCTGCAAACATTTAATTTTAACTCTTTCACTATAACTTGTAAAGCTTTTCTTCCTGAAGTTGCCCAATTATTCATACTTGGGAATTAAAGGACAAAGCCAGATATGCTTGACTGTTTTTCAGGGATTAAAAAGGTTCCAGAAAATTCCAAGTAGTTAATTGTGGGGGGAAGGGGCACTTAACCTTGATAAAATTAATAGTTACTTTATTTTTTTACATTATACCTAATGAAGTGAATAAATAAAACTAAATGTTTTTATCTGATGAACTAGAGTTAAAGGACTCTCCCTTAAATCTCAATATTTGAACTGGTAATTTTTCATACCATTTGGCACTTAAAATAATAGTCTTCTTAAGTAAAATAATGTTAGAATAAAATTTTACATTCTCATTAGAACAGTGTTTTATTAAAACTTTTGTTCAAAACGCCATTTCTCCTTTGCTCTGGGGTCTTGGGAGTTCAGTTGTTAAGCGGAGCACGCAATTACTTAAACCATCAAAGCCAAGGGATTAAAAAAGAAAGTTTCTATTCTAAGGCTGGTATGCAGCACATCGGTTACCTTGACGATGCCACATAATTAGATGTACAAAATCATGAACTCTTAATCACACAGAAGACAGAAAAATGCAACTTCCCAGCTCTTGAAGTGGAAATGAAAAGGGATTTCCTTAAAGTATTACTTTTATAAGAATGCATAACCACTAGCTTTCTGTAAAAGCTCAGTGACTGCAGAGCAGTCTATAGTGTTTGGTTCAAACCTGTTTGTACTTCAGTAATCCATGTTAATTGTCAACATAGTTCAAGTTGCCGACTGGGTTCTTTGACTTTCCTTTAAACTTTCATTTCAGCAGAGCAAATTAATAGGTTATTTCTATCTGTTTTTAATTAGATGGGATTTCATAAAATATAGTCAATTATGTAATGCACATGGATGAAATCTTAAGCATAGTTTGATAGCAGTTTGATGGAAGTTTGGAGCATTATGTATATTTCAACTCTTTGGGATCAGCTATTCCTATGTAAATTGAGAAAAATAGAGTTGATTGTATTACACTTTCTGAAGAAAGTATCTCTGACTTTCTGCAGAAAAATCTCAGGTGCTGTAGCAATTTTGCCTTGTAAACTTGTATTTTTAAGGTGTATATCATTATGAATGTTGAATTTTGCACCCTATGTTTTGTAATTAATAGTACCAGCATAAAAAGCCCTTGTCAGCTATATTGTTTTCACTTTTCAGTGCTCATCATCTCTCTTTTTATTAAAAAAAAAAAAAAAAAAATTCTATTGATGTTCAGTGTATAGTTTTCCTTTAAAATGGCACATATGCTATGACCAACCCAGTGCATTATAACTGATTTAGGAGTGCGTACTCCCCCTCTCATTCTGAGAGAGTTTAGGTAAGTCATCTCAAATATTTTTCTCTGAGATGTAGTCTCTTTAGCTGTAGCCTATAGTGCTTTATCATTATTGTTTGTAGTTTAAAATTCCAGGCCAGTCTTTTCTGAAATTGAGGGGGAAAAAAATGTAGAAATTGAGAAAAAGATTTTCACAATCTATATTTCACTTTTCACCAAAAAAAGATTTTTTATAATTTGGTAGGCATTACATGGTATATTTTGGTTAAAGGTATATTTATTTCCATATAGGTTAATATTCTGATCAGATAAATCATAACTTATGTTGATTGCCTTAGCAGAAAACTGAAGGTGCTTACACTACAAAGATTGATAAACACACGTGGCATGCTGTTTTACAAAACCTGATGATTTAAATGTTTTTTCTTTTAATTTAAAAAATAAAGAAATGTTTTGTAGCTGCTGTATTGCAAAATCATCTAGGTGTTCTTGAAAAACATATTTTAATGCTTTCTTAACCTGTGCAAAGGAGTCCTCCAGGGAACAACCAGGAACTGTGGACAGCCTGTTCCTGGAACATGAGAAAGAATTGTTGAGCTGAGACTGATTGTCCAGTGTGGTGCTGTGGACTTGCTTATAATTTATTGCAGTCAGTGTGGGTAGAAATGTTGTGATATAAGCCTTTCCTTTCTCTTGTGTCAGCATAACATTTCTTCTGGTACTTTTACAGTGGTGGCTGGATGTCTAAGAGAAGGTAGAGCAGTGGTAGTAAATAAATTCTGCATCTGATTCAGCATCAAGAATGCAGCTAATCAATTAGTTTTTCTGAGATGCATGAAACCAGGATTTTTCTTTTAATATTTTTTAACACCTTCCTTTATGGGCTTCTTCCCATTTGCCTACCCCTCTAATAATGCTGCTGGCATATTGCCCCCTTTTTGAGGGGAGAGATGGGGTAGTATCCACTTGTACAGAAGCCACAGGCAACTTGCGCTGCAGGCTCTAATGATGCACTGCAATTCAAAGCCTGATCTTACAAAGACACATCTAATCTTATAAAGACATGTCAGTATGTCTTTATTCAGTGAGACTGCTTAGATAACAAATATTCATGTGTCTAGTAAATGTCATTATTGAGCCTAGAATATTAAAATAATCTGTGTTCGCAACTTTCCATTTCATAGAATATCTTAAGATTTAGATTTGCACACAAGAAAGACCTCATCTGTCACTAACCACCTCATTTTTTTAGTAATTAGTCTGATTACTATAGTGAACAAAGAGTTAATACTCTAGATAACTGCAGTTGTCCAATTCATTGTGGGATGTAGATTTAAGTATACTAAGGACTGTGCTTTTTGAATTTAAAGAAAATGATTTTTAACTTAATGCAAGAAACCCTTATAGTTGAGATGTGGCATGAAGATGCCCAAGCTCAATACTTAAATTTAACAGCTTACCTGTTCAAAATCTTTACTCTCTTTAAAAAAAAAAAAAATCATTAATACAACTTGAGTGATTAATCTGGTACAGTACTTCAGCCAGACATCAAATTCCATTTTATTCCTTTGAGTTATTAATGTAGAGATTCATGCTGTATGACACTTAAAATAGAACTTTTTAAATATTGCAGTAGGTGCAAGAACATCCCACTCCATCATATTTGCATTTCCAGGGTCTGACAGCTTGTTTCTCTCAAGGTGCTGAAGACTATCATGAACATCATGGTCTCATCTGTGGTCCTCCAAAGGGGACATGGGAAGAGTATGACTTTCTCAACAGGGAGCTATTAACAGTTCTCTAAAGAACTGTTAGAACAGTTCTAAAGAACTGTTAACCAAATGCAGCTAGAGACACTAGAACTCTCTGAAGTTCATTAGATGCCCCAGATTTTCTTAAGAGCTACATTGTCCTGTCTCCTTGCTGAGAGTTGCCGCCTGCCTCACTGAGATCTTCCTTTCATCACTGTTTGCCATAGCAGTCTGTACTAACAGTCTTGTGAGGGCTTGCCTTGCCAGCCATTCCTGAAATCATAGGTGAGGCTGCGTGTGCAGGGACCTAAGAGGAAATGGAAGGAATGGGACTATTCATCCCCCTCGCTCTTTTGCCATTGACTTAAATAATTCAAAAGTTTCTACACTCACTTTCATGGTAGATACTTGAAATTCTCAGTAAAAATTGAAAGGAGAGGAAGTCAAGCTAGGATGAGACTCGGTTAGAGTTGAAAGAAAAAAATAATAGAAAAGGGATGGTGTGTTAACTTTCACTCCTCTATCCTTTCCCATGCAGTCAGTCAGATCTAAGTTTATCTTGCTATTAAGAGAAAAAGGCAAAATCTCCTGTAATCCACAGAAGTCTTCACTGTAAAACTATTCAAAGCACACTAGAACACGCAGTTCAGAAACAGAACTGAGAATAAGAAGCAACGAGATGAGTGATGCACAGATATATAATGTAAACCATTAGCTTCCCTCAGCAGCAGAGATCTCCAAGGATCAAAAGTGGAAAGTATTATCAGTTCTTCATGTTGTAATATGTGACAACAGTTGTACACGAGATAGATAATTGCATAGTTTGGAAACTAGCAGTCATTCATCACCCTTTTCCATGTATCGTAACCTGATGGAACCTGATTGATTTAGCTCATCTTGTGGACCACCCCGTGTGTGTTGTCCTGCAGAGTCCTTCAGATGCTCAGGGGGTGCGTGCACACCCGTGCAGAAGTCCCAATGCCAGGAGAGCAGGCGGAGGTCTCGCCTGGCTACCTGCTGTAGCAGGCATGGGCAAAAGCAGATCCTTCTTATCTCCTGGCTTCACAAATGCCTCCCTGTTTCCCAGCTCTTTTCTTCTGTACTGGTTTCTCTGAAACTTTGTTCTCCTTCTTTCTGGAACTACACTTAGGCGTTTGGTTCAGCATCTTTCAGGATGGATTCATCCCTTTGATATTTTTCATCAAACAGCTCTACTTCCATAATAGGACCAAAAAAGTGGTGGTTCCTTTTCCCTTTTTAACAGTGAGTCCCTGTTGCAAAGCAGCTGACTTTGCAGCAGCCCTCCCATGTTTACAGATAAGTAAGAAACGAAGCCGTTCTTGTGGTCTACTGCTATTCACCAACCTCCCTAACAGCAGTTGAGTGGCTGCTGTGGGTGCTAATTTTGCATTTATCAGATGTTCCTGTATGACTGGAGTCAGAAAGCAGCATAAAAGGTTTAATGTAATTGCTTGTCCAGAGGAAAACTAGAGGGAGATATGACTTTAGCATACATGACTATCCAGTTTCCACGGAGTATCTTCTTCTGAAGGACTTTCCAGAGTAACCAGTGTCATTTCCTCACCCCCGTCTGTTCAGGAATAAATATGCTGCTTGGCTTGTGATACCTGTCTGCTAATGAATAAAAACTTGATCCTGAGAATTTTATAATTGCTCATTACCAAATAATTCTATGTGAGATTTTTTTCCACTGTGAGCTGTAAACTGAATTTTCCACAGCACTAGCTTGGCTGATGCTCCCAAGTGCAGCTCATCCATGGGAAAACTACTTCCTTATTACAGTAAAGGAATCATTTTCTGCTGCCTCAGAATTTATTCTATTTCACCTCACTCTTGTGTTAGACAAGTCAATAAAATTCAGTCTTTCCTCCTGAATAAATTCCTAGAAATTTGAACACTTCTTTGGGAAGGCAGGGCAGTGTCCAAAAAGCTTCAGTGGACACCTGCATCATCTATGACTGTGTCAGAAACCTTGTGATGCTACATCTGCTACTTCACCCATGGCCAGAAGGCTTGTTTCCCTGTCATAGAAAGAAATCAGGTTAATTTATTGACAGCAAATCATGTCAAACTCATTCTAGCTGTTAACTGTCAGCTTTGAGGTAATTTCAGAAGGTGTTCTGATTGCAAACTTTTGGGGGGAAAAATTGAGGAGGAGGTCGCTGGTTTGTTATTTTGCAAAGAAGGGAAAGTGGTAGGGAGGGAGAGAGGGAAGGAGGAAGGAGTTGGTGTATTACAATCTGTTCTTTTCAGTCATTTGTTGTTTTGTTTGTTTTCTAAAGATTCATAGAAATTACATCTCTAATCACGTAAGTTTCAGAACAAAGTTCATCAGGTTCAACTATCTTGGATTTTCTCCCCTTTTTTGTGCTTTTTCTAGCCTGCTTTTTAGCTGCTTATGCTGAAATCTTACCCTTAGTTTCTGATATTAATTATGCTTGCAACTACTTAACATCTAGCCCTTTTAGAGACAATTGATGCAAATCAGATAAAAAGTACATAAGATTTCTTGATATCAGCTAATGAGCTGACAGATTTCCCTCTCTCAGAACTATATCACCACTTCCTTATTTGTTTTTCCTGCAACTGTATTTATAAAATCAATTATTTTGCATTTTCTTGCCAATTTTGATCCATTTTGTCTTCACAGCTTGCTTTTCTATAGGCTTTGGTCTTGTGTTTGAACTCAAACACAAAGTCATTGTGTCTTACACAATTTCATTTCTTTCTCTCTGTACTGAAGTAATTTTAATCCATGATGTTGATACAAAAGCCTTTTCTGTTAGTCTTTTCAGCAAATTCCCTGTTTTTTTTCAGGTAGTAAAGTCCTGTTTATTTGTTTGTTGCTTTAGGGAAAGAAAGTTGAGGGATGTCCTCTTTATCTCAAAGATTTTCAGCACCTCTAGTTCTGTATATTTTGGGCTACAGAGCAGGCATATGTAACCTTTAGGTAAAGTAACATCTCCATCTCTTTCCCATTCTCAAATAAGCTTTATTTTCTGTGGTTTGTATTCTGATCATGACATTTATCTTCTAAGTTATGCTAATTGAGTAATAATCTTGTTCAGTCTATTAAAATTTTGAACTCTTTACACTTATTGTGCTGTTATGAAACTATCTAAGACCAGTTTCACCCAGTTTTCTCTTTCCTTGCCTTTACTGTGACTATATTTATGAATGAATGTGCCCTCTCCCCCCTCATTTTTAATCTCCTTGTCTAGGTAGCCAGGTAACTTTTGTCGTCCTTTTTTAAAATCCTGCTTGTTCAATTAGGAAGGCAATGTTCGAGATGAAGTCTTTGTCTCATTGCTTGTCTAGTGAGGTTTGTCCCTTGAGGTGTCTGATATCAAAGAGTTAAAACCACTCTGTCTATCTGTTACCAGTGCCGTGACCTCTGCCATGCCACTTGAGCAATAATTAACAGCCCTGTTTCAAGGGGGACTTCAAAAAAGCACCTATGAATTTGCATTAGATCAATTCTGCTGATTTAGTTCACATTTGGGGATGATTTTTTTAAAAAAAGTGTTTTGGGAGGTCTAGAGATTTTTTTAAGAGGTCAGTTGAACTTCAGCTGCTGAAAACTTTTACCTACAGCTGATCAAACTAAGTTTTTTCAAACTGTGCTATGTTTTCACTTAGTGCCATGCTTAATTGTGTGTGGTAAAGGCGTAACAATGAACAGCAGCTTCTAAACAGCTTTATTTTACTTTTCCACATTGTTCAGTGAAATGAGTTCAAGAGGAAAGTTGTAACCACCTGCAGTACAAACTGGAGATCAGAAGACCTCGGCTCAAGGCCAGCCTTGGCGTTTGGTCCTGGGCAAGGTACTTCACTTCTTTGAACCTGCATTGTGGCTCTGGTCTGTAAGATAAGCACAATGAGTTCATCCTTTTCTGTAAAGCACTGAGAGAACTGTGACCAAAGTCACTGTGTTGCAGTGGTAAACAGCAGAGTTAATGTTACAGCTTCATGCACAGAAAGAGGAACTCGAATTCTTGGCCTGGGGCCTCAGCACAGAGGCCTCATGCTCTTTGCTTTCAGACCAGAAGTTCTTTGCAAGTTAAAGTTTAACTTGGGAAGGAATACTTTAGTTACAATCAACAAAGAGGATTTAACCAGTAATTGCTATGTAAGGAAAAAATTACACAAAGGGCTGTGATCTTTCTTTCTTCTTTTTTTTTCTTTATTCATCCCTTGATTTTAATGACTGGCTGAAGCTAATAAAATTTAGTTTTGACATCCTCTTTCATGCAACACAACCTGTTAATTTACTCTTTCCCACCTGAAACTCATCAGGATACTATTATCTTCATCTGAATAAAAGGACTGTATGTCAACAGCTACTGCTTAATATGCTACTCTTGTAAAGTTGCTTTGTCTGATTTCCCCACATTTATGAGAGGATAGCAGATAAGAAAAGCCTCCTGAATAAAAATGTTGTTATAGTTTACAGTCCTAAATGTAAGAATAAGTTTGCTCGCTGCTCTTGGCAGTAGCATTTCTCTCTTGGAAGCGCTCCATCCTGCCTTGCACACAGGATTGGATAAAGTGAAATAAAAGAAGGAGGGGGAGCAGAGTTACTCCATCATCTACACTCTGTGTAGAAATACCTACCTACTGTGAGCAGATTAAGTAAGAGCTCTGAAGAGATCTCTGGAGGATACGTTGATGGTATAGAAAGCCCTGGATTAAAAACTGAGTACTTACAGCTATGTTGTAAATCTCTCCCAGCAGCAGTAGCTACCAACATTCATTACAGTATCTGCGTGCTTTAAAGCAGATACTGTATAATTTAATGGCATATCAGAACTCAATAAGTTTGAAGGAATGTGTGGTTTAAGGCCTCCAGGCCTTCAAATCCTAGAGGTAAGTCATCGATAGAAGAATTGGAAAGAGACCACACAACATCACTGCATGATGCCAAGTTCTTTAAACAAGCCAGTTGTCAGCCTTTAAAGTCAGCTACCTAAAGCAGAGGAGATGTATTCCTCCAGCTTAATAGCTGGAGGAATAACTTCTGTCGTGTTTGCATTTTGACCATGCAGCCTTCAGCAGTGCTGTGGCTGTAACCTCCATGCCAGGTTTGAAGCAGCCAGGGCCCTAGAAGTGATGACAATAGTGACTAGCAGCTAGTTCCTTTTGCTTCAATGATATATTGATTTTGCTTAGTTTCAGACACAGAGCTGATTGAGGATTTCCAATTTCTGTTTGACAAAGGAAAAAAGAACCTATCCTAACAGCAAACTCTGCTGTATCCGTTTTGTACTTTCACCTTGAATTTCCCATGTTGAGGTGGCTTTTGTATTCTCAGGTTATTTTATAGTGAAGTTCCTCACAGAAAAAAAAAATGCAAAGGGATAGATATCAAAAGCTTTGAATTTCTTCACTTGAAATAGTAATTCCTAAGAGGAATTAAGAGAAGAGGAATCTTCTGCTTCAAAGCAATAATTTTGGATAAGATATAAAAAAAACGTAACTTTTTTTTTTTTTTTTTTTTTTTTTTTTATATTAAGGGTCAAAATTTAACAACAAAATCCCA
>JAVCKT010030456.1:0-11572 GCA_032273925.1 Rhynchotus rufescens | reverse complement strand
GTACCTTAGTCAGAGATCTCCACAGGGGACCAGCAGCCAGCTGCACTGCACTGTAGAGTAAATGCTACTGCTTTGGAAAAGAATCAGTGGCAAGTGATTTGCATTAAACATTTTTTTTCCTTCTTTTTGTTGTTGTTTTTGTTGCTATTTTTGGCTAACACAGAACTGCATCAGCATGTGAAATTCGAAAGGAAAGTGCCCAGTTGCTGATTTCCAGTATATTTTTTGTCTCTATGTTTAGAGATTTTGCTGCCAACAGGGGAATAAAAAATAAAAAATAAAAAGTGGTGGGGCAGAGGTGGGGAAGAGGGAGGTATGCGATAAAAAACAAAAACAAAAAAGATCCTAAGCACCCAGAGAGACCTCCCAGAGCCAGCAAGAGTCTTTGTTTTCCAACATTTTCTTTCAAGCTCATGAATAAATAGGAATCTGTGAATTCAGAACACCTGCAGTTAGCCAGCCTTGGAAGGGAGAACAGAGCAGGGAGAACCAGCCCTGAGCTGAAAGCCATCATCAACTCATGAATATGAACACAGGGCACAGGAGTAAATGAAACCCAGGGATTCATGGATCTCATTGTGGGCTGGGGATGCTTTCAACATATGGTTGGTGCGTGGCTGGCTCTGGCTGTTTTCCTGCTACCCAGGCTGTTTCTGAAATTGCTGCTCTCCTACACACGTCTGTCCTGGAGGACTGTTCTCCGTGAGATGGTATGAGGAAACTCAGAGCAAAACTCTTGCAGATATATGAAGGGATGGCTGGAGTTGTAAGTCCTGACACATAAACCCAGAGAGACTCACTGCTTGGGACAGCCAAAAAATCTCTATACATTTATATTTACATTTACAGTTATATTTATTTAATACTAGGGATAGTGTTACTGATTAGCCTTCAAGCACAAGGACGTGCGTTAATGCTGCTCACTAGGCTGCTCAGCTCCAGCGGCTAGAACTTCATCATGGGGCAGAGAAGGTGGAGATCAGCTTTTGTTGTCTCTTGCTAAAGCCTCAGCTGGTCCCAGTTCTGGTCACTGTATTTTCGTAAACATGTGGATCAATCGGAGAATTGAGAGGAGAATGATGGGAGGATCAGAAGCTGAGGAAATGAGGAAAAGACGACTGTGCGTCATGCACAGAGGACACAACAGTTTTGCTTGGTGTGCAGAAAAAAAAAAGACTGAGGAAGAAAAATACAAACGCAGTCTTCAAAATGAAAACATGGAATGCTTTTTTTGCTGCAAAAGATACATATTTTAGGGCAAGACGTTTGTTGTCTTCTTGAGATGACACTTTCTGTCCACTGGCTGTGGATCAAGCCTGGCCAGAACTTGTTTCCATGTGTGACAAGGTGTCTCCATTCCAGGTGCAGCAGTGCTGGCCTAAACCCAGATGTTTCAGGAATCAGGGCCTTTGCTGACAGGCTGTATTTTCCTTCTTTTTGATACCTTTTCCCTGAGCATGTGCCACTTGCCACAGTTGGAGACAGGATACCAGTCTAAGTGAATCTTTAATCTGACTCAACAGGAAGTACATATGTTCTTACATAAAAAGCCATGCTAGAATACCACTGAATTTACTTAGACTGATGTGCACAGCATGAACATGACAACTATATCTCATTTGAGTTCTGTCAGCTCATAGACAGCATATAATGCTGGAATTCATATCCAACAATCAACAGTAACATTTTAAATAACCCGAGAATTCCTGCGAGTCTCACACTCTTTTGATCAGATCCTGAAAAGGTCTGACTTTCTGTGTAAAGCAACAGCATCCAGGTCTGACACGGAAATGCAAACGTTCCTAGGATTATCCATATGCCTTCTGTTGGAAGGACCTGGTGGCTTTTTAGCTTTTTGTTGTTGTTGTTTGTTTGCTTTTAATAAAAAGTTCTGAAACCCCATCTCTGCTCTGCAAGATTATTTAGATTACCTCTGTTCCCTTGCTGGATGAGAATAACACTTACAATTCACTAAAAAAGGCGAAAATTCCTACAAAGTCATGGTTTCTTTGCATTCTCCGGAACATGGTGTTTTTATGCATGAGAAGTACACGTGCACAGAGATTATCAGAGCTGCTGTTCAGACACCTTCTTTCCTCTCTGTCCACCAGCCCTGCATGATGTTTTCACTCCACCTTGAAACGGCACAGAAAAGCATGGCATTCACTACAGCAGAGAAATAACTTAAAATCCCAACATCCTAACTCCTGTTTGACTAAAGACCCTTTCATACTTGTGCTTGCACCTGAATACTCTCCGGATTGCATGGCCAGTCCCAAAGCTATGTCCTAGGTCTGTGCCAGGTGTCCAGAGCGCGGGTGGAGGAGGCCCACGCTCATGAGCTCTCACCCTACGTGCTCAGAGAAGATTTGGCAAGTGGGGCCCAGGGCTTAGGTTGCAGGTGATCTAATTCCGCAGTTAGCTGCAGCCAGGCCTTCACCTTCTTGTTAGGGAAAGGATAAATCAGGCAAAGTGTGTCCTGAGAGAGAACAACTGCTGACAAAGCCAGAGAACAGAAAGAGACAGAAGGAAAAATGAAATGGAGTCTACAAAAATGGTCAGAGCAAATGCAAGACTGCATTTGGGGTGATGGGAAGGAATTTTTATCCTAGGTTGGCTTCTCATTTGCAGAGGGGCTTGAAACAAAAAACCTTTATATTCCTTGTCCTCTACATCCCCCTGTCTAGTTGCAGTGACACTCACAGCAGAGCAAGGACTCTTTCATCACACACCTGCCCATGCTCCATAGGTCCCCTTCTAGAGCTGCTCTTGGTATAGTTAAGACATTCATAAGAGATTGAGTTATTGAGAATTAAGAAACTGAGTAAGACTCCAGAGCCCAGGGAGAAAAGCTTTTACCTGTTATACACCAAGCAAACTGTCCAAAAGAGAGTCTGTTTCCTGACACCTCTTTTAAAGCCTCTTCCCTGACGGTTCTCCCTTGAAATATAGCAGTGGTACCAAGGTGAACTTTTCTCTGGGTTCACTCAATTCTGTTTCCAGACAAAAACAGTGGGGGAGAAAGTCACCGTATGAAATCTCCCACATTCACCTGAGCAAGATAAAGTGTCTGAGCGTGAGCGGGAAGAAAGGGGTTGACATTAGCTTAGATTCCAGACCCCTCTCAATCCTCACCCCTGCAGGACTGTCAACACGGTGACCAACCATCCTGGCATTCATCTGTGGGATGGAAATCCTGCCAGGAGCTGGGCTGGACTCGCATTAATTTTCTCTTGGCCAACAAAGACTGACCAGATTGCAAATACTGTGAACTCACGACCTTGATTTGTTTCCCCTTCAGCAGCTCCCTGGAACGCTCCAGTTCTCAGCCTCCTCCCCGCGTCCTCGCCTTTTCCGAGGGGCTGTCAGGAGAGTGGGTGACAACTTCCCCATGCTGGAGCCTCCCCACGGGGCCTCGCGGGAGCTGCGGCTGTGCTGGCGCCCGCGGCTCCTCGCTCGTCCCTCCTGCACGGGCAGGGCCGCCTGGCAGGAAGGCTCTTCAACGAGGGGCTGCATGCAGCTGGATACTCTCCCTCAATCACTGCATTAGCTTCTCCTAATCCTATGGTCAAAAACAGCTATTTATTCTATCACTACATGCTGGCAAAGATATATTGCACCCAGTCGGTACCTACAATTATTATAGCACAGAAAACCTTTGCTGTAGCATGTTTAGTGCTGCTATTTATCAGACACAAGGCCATTACGTCCTGGCTCCCAACGAGGCCATACAATTCTGGCACCCAGGAAGGCGGCAGGTGCTCTGAATTTAACCAGAGCCCAGAGACGTTCTCTTCACCTGCCTCTGGCTTTTCTTAATAGCCTCCACCAAGTTTTGGGGGCCCATCAGGAAAATAGAGCTTGTAGCAAAGCACACTGCTTAGCTGACCCTGTGTCTTGCTTTCAATAAACAACACGGTGGGGCAAGAGCTTGCTGAAGTCTAAGGGACATGACAGGACCTGCAGAAATTAAAATTCAAGTAGGTCATACAGTTCCTCCGTGTTCCTCCATGTGCCATATTAAATTATATTAGTGATTTCTTTGTGAGGTGCTTATCTGCCACTACCTAAAACTCTAAATGTCTGAGCACCAAGTAAGTCCACTGCTTATGCAGCCATCAAGCTTGACACCGATATCGCTTTTGCCGCATTCCAGTGCCAGACCCAGGTCTCTGGAAGTCGGCTTGGTATCTCCACTATCTTACCTCAACTTCGCTCTATTTGTCACAACAAATAATCCTGCCACTCTTCTTTACTTTGGACTAATTTGTTCTAATGTCTTTCAACAGAACCATAGACATTTCTTATGGAAACCTCTCCAACGTGCTAACTTTAGGGTTACTGGTAAACTGAAATTTTGTACCAGAAAATGTTAAGGTTTATTGTGAAGATTAAAAAGAGAAAGAGAATTGCTCCGAATAGTTAACTGACCAGCAACAAGGAGTTGTTTATCAAAATTACAGGGTTTTCTTTCTCTTCCTCTCTCTATTGCCACTAATTTCCAAAAGAAATTCAAGCCTGAATCAGAGAAATTTCTCTAATAATTTCTTTCAAAAAAGATGCCTTTTTTTCAAACATTTTTCAATAGAAAAGTGTTGTCAAAATGACTTTGATCAGCCCTTGCCGACATGCTCCCCACCCCGAGCTGCCAGCAGCTGCACGTGGTGGCCTGGGTGTGGTGGCCGCAGAGCTGCAGCAAACGCTGTCATTACTGATTGCACGTGTTCAAAATGCCAAAAGGCACTTGGTGTCTGTCAAGCACAACTGTTTATAGGAAAGAGGCAAACGAGGAGATTTCTAAGATCTATAAGAGGGCTGGAAATCAGGGAAGAATATATAATAATAGCTGAATGAGAATCAATGCTCAGCTAGATATGTAGGGTAAGTAATACTTTGCACGGTGAGCTGAATGTGGAGTACATTGGGTCACTGCTGTCAAGGATATTTTCCTTAAGAAGTTCTTGGGATACTTTGAGACATCCAGATTGAGCTTTATTCTCCCCAGCTTCCTGACAGCGGCAGCTTTTCAAAGCCGCTTCCGAAGGCCTTGTGCTCCTAGGCCTCCTCCAGGTTGTCTCATCATATCACTGAGCTACCAGTGACCACCAGTGCCTGCCTGCTGTACCAGCGCTACGTGATATCGGTGGCTCACGGCAGGTTCTCTGATTTGTTTATTGAGCTTTGATTCTCCCCGACAGCAGGGCCATTTTGCTAGAAGAAGACATGGGAGAAATGCCTTCGTTCTTCAGAACAGAAGAAATCACTAGACAGACGAAAGCAAAGCAAAAAGAAATTAAAATAGCCTAAATAGTAATAGCCGTCTCTGTAACACTAGTATAAAAGGAAGATTTTGCTTCTGCCCATCATTGCTGATGTACAAGGCCCAAACAGTGAGTGGATCTATTGACCTGCTATTCCTGCTTACTGTGCAAGTGTTGCTAATGTTGGGATGACTATATTTAAGAGACAGCAGCCCTTAAAAAGCATCCTCTGATGGAGCTACAGACACCACCAAAGATTCATGCTACTAACGAGGGGAGGGACCCAGACAGTGGAAATAATTTGCTTAAAAGCATGTTGATTTGGACATCACTAATCTGGGCATTGATCTCTGCCGGCATTAACTTTGCTGTTAATGCAAATAACCGAACCCAAGGCTGCCATTAATTGTATTGATATAATGGAAGGCATTGCCCTTGACTCCAAGCCCATCCCCCTGCCCTTGATTTAGCGCCTGCCAAGAGCCCAACGTTTTTGTCTTCCTTCCCCTTTCTGCTTGTCCAAAATGATGTTTCATTCTTCTTTATGTTCCTGCTATGCTTGAGCAGCCTGTCTCCAGGCTCTGCTCCTTCCAATGTTCCTTTCATCCTGAAGACCCTACATTTTGTCACCTCCCAGTGCCACTTCCAGCAAGCAAGCAAGACTTATCCATACCACAAGAGTGGGTATGGAGCACAGCCAGAATACAAGAGAGGCCACATTGCCCAAGAAGGTCGTACTCCCAGCGTGGCAAATTCCCTCTGTAGTTCCTTGGACCAAGAAGATTATGGCTTGCAAAGTAAAGGCTTAATGAGAAGAAAGCAGCAAGTGTGACCTATCGATGTGGCACTACTGAGGCTGTTACTTCAAAACGGTGCTTTTTCCTACAGCTCTGTTTTTCCAAAGTAAATTCCACAAAAAAGAGATAGATCTAGAAGACTTACAAAGATGGCCTGAAGACCTGACGCATTCTTCTGTAGGAATTGATTTTGAGGCTTCTACGTGGCTTCTGGAAACCAAGAAGTCTGTTACTAACCATCAAAAGAAAAAAAATCTGATAACAGAGGGAATTATAGTTTAGCAGCTGAAGATGCCACAAAATATCAGACTAGAAAAACTAAGTCTGAAGTTATAGTACAGTTTATGTTAACTGTGAGTCAACTTTCTGTATCCTAAAGTCTTCAAATCAACTTTAGTTTTCTACAAAGCAGGTTTAAGAGATGTAGCAAAAAGTAACAAAGTAAAAAAAGAAAAAAAGAGAAAACTACAGTAAAAACCTCTTTTATCCCCAACAGAACTATTAACTTATATCAGAGACTGCCAAGCACATATGAAAATCACCTTTTCTGACCCAAAGATTTTGCAGTGCCACCAGGAAGATACAGGAAGTAGAACACTACTGCAGATCCATTGTGCACAACTAAGATTTTTATCCAGTAAGAAAATAAGCATCAATTAACTTCACATTTCTTGCAGCCACTATTAATTGTTTGGCTTCCTGAGGGCACAGTCGTGGTAGAAAGTGGTACTGAGTGAAGCTGAAGAAGTCGGGGTATGGGGAAGATGTCATATGTGCAAAAGTGGCTTCCTGGATCAGGAGGCCTCCGGGCTCTCTTTTTCTACCAATCACCACATCTTGGTTTAAAACAGGATTGCTGCCTGCTTGAAATGCTGTCAACTTGGAGCTAATCAGAGGCACAGCCTCTGGAAATGAGCACTCTGTGGGACTGCAAAAGGAAGCCCCTGCAGGAGAGAGCAGGAAGAGCGTCCGGAACAGCATTAAATTGGCATCTATTTGTTCAAAAACATCTTTTGCCACCTCTTCTCCCCAGCAAACCACACCACACCACATCACTTTAGTACACTATAGTACACTATACTAAACTACACTACGCTACACTTATCCTCCAGTTCTCCAATTAACATCTGAATTGTAATCAACTATTTTGTTCCTGTTTGCAGTCCAGGAATCCTTGAATATTCAGGAAAACAAATGTTGTTTTTCAGGCTCAACATGAAAATGCAGTAATGATAGTGGGATTATATTGGAAATACATGGCCAACAGGAACCTTGGAGGGGCTTGATCCATTCCAAATCCAAATCCCTTTTGGTTCCTTAATCCATAAGCTTACTAAAGAAGTATGTTATTGCTAAATAGTTGCTTTTAGGATTTACAGTTGGATTTTTGTGTACAGTTGTCTATCACCATACATCTGTAAAAGCATCTCCAGTAACTGCTGGGCATTTGCAAAGGGCTTTTCTCTTGGCAAAGCAAAAGTAAAAATGTTCCATTTTGAGCAGGAGTTTTGTGAGTGGGAGATATTTATTAGCTCTGTTTTAAAGGTTAAAAAAATAAGGGATAGACGGTTAATTGATGCTAATTAAAAAAAAAAAAAGTAATCATTTGTATCAAAAGAACACATAGAGCTCCAGACAGGAATCAAAACTCCATTATACTATACTATATATTATACAATACTATACTATATATTATGCTATATATTATAGTATAATATACTATATATTATATAGCACAGCAGTTCTGTTACTGCTGTCAAAGTCAGGTTCTGATATACCAAAATCAGTTCTGGCATATCATATCTGGCACTATAGACCATTAAATCATAAAATCGGCCTTGAATCAATGTATGGCTGGCTAAGTAGGTAAATAAGCCTTATAGTCTGTAAGTAGGTAAATAAACTTTATAGTCACTTCCATTTTAGCCACTCAACTTCCTGACAATAACTTCTGGTTTCAGCCAATTGCTTTATAATTGTGTTTTAAAGTATTGAGCCTGATTTGAGCCAAACCCTTGGCTTCTAGCCTTGCCAAGAGAAGGAAAGAATATGGCATGAAATTGCAATATTAAAAGGAAATACCTTGCCATCTATAGACATACTCACAATTCAAGGCTATACCAATAACCCGGGTGTGTTTGCAGAGAGAGATCTTTCCATAGCAGAGTCATCAGGAAAAGCTTCAACTCAGCTGCTTGGGAAATGGCACAGAGGTGATCAATTTGCAAATAAATAATTAAAAAAAAAGGGAGAGGGGAAAGGATCAAGCTCACCAAGGCTAAATACAAACCTCAGCAGCAATAGATTTGGTTTAAAGGTCATTTAAACAAGCAGCTGAATTGGTCAAGAGGGGAGTAGCCCCTTGTAGGGTGGGGACAGGCAGGAGAGAGCAGGAGAGCATCTGCAGTGCCCGCCTGGAATAGGGTCACCCTGGGCCAGGGCACAACCTGCTCCCAGCCTCCTCCTGCTCCCACCTTCCAGGGCTTCCTCACATCTTCCTTGACCACTGTCCCCAGAGCTGCCATCACCCACCACGTGCCCTGACCTGAAGCATCCTTCTCAGTAGGGGAAGAAGAAATTATCTACTCAGCACTAAATACATGAGTTTAAGGATTGGAGTTGTGATACTGAAATCATTTTTCCTTTGCACAAGGCCAAAGTGCCCCATACTGAGTAGTGCACTAGGACCTCCGTTCGCTGCACATTCACAGCACTCACAAGCAGCTCAATCCTCCACTTGGCTTTGAAAATCTACCCCAGTGTTCCTCTAATGTAGTTGTTTGTCTCCTTGTGAACTTATAATGCTAATAAGGATAACAAGGATAGTAATAATGACTGACATTTATATAGTGCCTTTCATCCAGAAAGTTCCCGGAGTGCTTTGCAAGCTGATTTACAAACAGCCACCTGCCCATTTTAAACACCCAGTACCTATGTTAGTGCCATGGTAACGCTGCAAATCTGAAGCAGGAAAAAGGCGGAAAATGCAAGGGTTATGGTTTCAGGAACAACATGCTGTGCATCCTGCATGGGAAATTTTCACCATTCACAAGAGAAATAGCAGAGCCTGTGCAGGAAATAGTACCTCCTGTTCTGAAGTAAGCGGGATCAAAACCTGATGCACCCGGGCACAGCTAATTGGGAGACTGAGGAGGAAACTTCACTCAGCCTCCTTCCTCAGCTGCCAATTGGAAAGTTGAGTTCTATAATTTTCTATTTTTATTTGTTAAAACTGAGAGGGAAAACACCAGATGTGGAGGCCCCAGAAGTCATGGGGGTAAAGATGTGGCAGTTGGGCAAGGAGGGGAACGAGAGGATCCTGCCGACCTCAGTAAATTCTGGCTCGAGCATTTGTTGAACTACCTGAATGGCAGCAAAGTTTCATTCTCTCCCTTTCTTCTACTTATTACTGATATTGCCAGTTGCAGTACCTTTTGACAAAGGGGAAAACGTTCTTTTCTCTTCACCTCTTTATTCTTCAGACTACCAGGAGGACAATTGCTCTTGGACCCGGATCTTGCATGGCAAGTTCCAGCTGAAAGGCATTTTACATCCATTCAAGCTATGTTCCTTTCTTGATAAAACAGATGAGCCCGATGTTAATGGTGCAAACGGTGCTGTTTTCAATGCACAATTAACCAGGTCAACACCACGATGAATAAAAAATAAAGCTGGCACCAGGAAGGACCTGATGGAAGTTCAAATCAGGTGCTCCGGTACTTATGACTCCAAAAACATGCTTATATCTGAACAGGTCCTTGTTTTTTTTCTCACATAAGATCAAATCACCTGCATCAGAAGACTGAAGCAAAAGAGTTTGAAGAAGAATCTGTGTTGGGGTGTGAATGGTTTAAGGAAAACAAAAGCCCAAACCTTTTTGACTGCAACCTGCTGTGGGTTGCTTTTGGGCCATCTGCACTGATTTTCCCCTCTTTTTCTCTGTTGCTGGATAGTGTTGGGAACAGAGTGGAAGTGCACGTGCAAACACTACAGAAACTGTCTGCACAGGGTAAGCACCCACCTCCTCATTGTGGTCACTTCTTCAACTAAATATTAAAACTAACTTATCTGTTAAGGGCAGTCATATCTCTCCAAACGAGAAGAGGAATCCAACTATGCAAATCACTTAGTTGTTCTGGCAGGAGTTTGACACCACTTTGGACTTGTCTGCCTGAGCTCCTGCCATACCTTTCATCGCAGAATAAAGCTCCCCGCAGAATAAAGTGGGGAAAGACAAGTAAAACTTCTCTATCGAGTTTCTCGAGGCTTTTCCCTCTCTGTTTTGAGGATATTTTCTGTCAGCTCTATGTATCTTTACTCCATGATAGGAGCCAGAGGGGGAAAAAAACACAAAAACAAAAGAAAAAACATCTAAGAAAAGCAATATACAGAATGTAAATGGCTTCCTTTGAGAAGAACTTCAACCTCTGTTTTCCTTCAGCATCCATGTCAGCAAACAGGTTAAAATTCACTCTTTCTGGAACTACTGTCATCAAGGTCAGTGGTAGAATTGCTGCCTGATTCTCCTACATACAGCTACCCCAGGAATAACTTCCCCATATTGTTCCTGCCCTGTGTGAGCTTTTCCCACCCTGGAGAAGGCTCTGCACTGGCTGCCTTTGCTCGGCTCTGGGAGAAGAGTGGTTAACAGTGTCATTTTGGAATTTCTTATTAACAGGCCAGCAAAACTGCAAGGTTGACAGCACTATTAAATATGACAAAGTCTTCTTTAAAACACTGACTGTTTGACTGGTGAGAGAGAGGCAGAAAAAAAAATCATGGCATGATTTATGCCCGGCTGAACGAGTCACAGACTCTCCTCTATATCTTGTGTCCAAGGAATGATCACTCATCTACAGTCTGCAGTGTCCTCAAAGAGCTCGTCACAGATGGTTCATCTTGACTCTGTAACATTGAAACATGCCCGCGTGTCACCCTGCGCCTTTCCCGCACAGAATTCCTGCTTCTGCCCCCGGCCCTCAGCAGGATCCTCTCCCTGAATGAAGTCCTGGTGACTGATTCTTCAATTGGACCCAGAAGTTTCCTGAATGGGAATGTTGTGCCTGGATGGGAATGGAGGGCATTGCTCTGGGGTGGAGATTGCGTAGATGGATTAACAAGGTGGGAGGATGTCTC
Source organism: Rhynchotus rufescens (assembly GCA_032273925.1). Lineage (NCBI taxonomy): Eukaryota > Metazoa > Chordata > Aves > Tinamiformes > Tinamidae > Rhynchotus > Rhynchotus rufescens. The sequence continues at coordinate 378 of JAVCKT010030456.1, read as the reverse complement.
AGATCAGAAGGGCACTTTCAAACAGCACCAAGGAGTTTACTAAACAAGAGTTCCTATGCGTGCCTGGGAGCTGGGAGGAGCACGAGGCACATGCTAGGACTAGCCCAGATGAGCTGAACCAAGGCAAGACACAGGGGGCTGAGGAGCAGTCGGCTCCTTCCCCAGATGCCCCCAGCCAGCGGTCACTGCCAGCCACTCCCGGCTTCAGCGGACATCTATGTGGATAACCACCTGTAAGGACAACGTCTTCCTAAATCCCATTAATTAGAAGTTGCTTTAAGCACTGAAGCAAGGAAGCTTCTATGCACTCTGAAGCTGTGGGCTTTTTTTTTTTTTTTTTTTTTTTAATTCCCAAAGTTGTAAAGCTGGATGTTTTTG
>JAVCKT010030452.1:0-20533 GCA_032273925.1 Rhynchotus rufescens | reverse complement strand
CGCCCGGCCCGGTGCCGCCGCCTGCACGCGCCCGGTGACTGCAGGGAAGGATGAAGTGTGGGAAATTCTGTCCTGACTCACTGTTTCAGTCATATTTTGACCCAAAGTGAGATTTCCATAGTCTTTAAGAATATCCCTCGTTATTGGGTGAAAAGAAAAGAACAGCCCGCTGTGTTTCTCTCGTGCCTCTTTTTTGTTGGTGTTTATTTGCGTGTGTGTGTGTGTTCAGCGTAATGCAGTGATCTCCTCGCGCCATCGTACGGGTAAATGCTGGTCAGGGGAAAGAGCTGGTTCTTTCCTGCGCTTGCTGCTGGTCCCGTCCCGCTCGCGCCACCGCGGAGGTCCCGAGAAGCAAGGCGGGACCCGGCCCCATTGGGACCAGCGAGGCCGGCACGAGTGCCCGGGCAGAATGGGACTCTGTGAACATACAAACGGGTGTTGATAACTTCACTCTGGGTTTGTTAGTCATTCAATAAATGATGGTAGTGATAAAGCCGGCTTGCTACTGGGACGTGAGACAACTTGGCAACTTGGCAGCTGCTTTTTTTTTTTTTTAATGAAAATTTTGCTACTGGAAGAATATAAGAGTAAATTCAGCTAGATTTTCAAAGTAGTGAAGCCGTTCCAGCCAAGACACAGGGTTCACAACCACCCTGATGACACTGGTGATGCATTCTCATGTCACAAATATTACTCGCCTCCGGCGACTGATTAAACAGCGTTTTGCAAGCTCGCCGGCGGCTACATTGTAAATACAGTGAGAAAACACTGAGCCGCTGGCAGCAGGTAGGCAGGATGAGGCAAGTCTATGGTGAAGGCAACGTAAACTTTTGCCCTTTCCAAATATGCTTAATAAAGTGAAAGGTTCGGGCTTGACAACCGTGGAGAATAGAATCCTGTCTCTATCAGATTTAGAGCTGGTAAGTGCCGTATCTGTTTGCCATCCACGCGGTAAATAAATCAGTCCTCTTTTGAAATGAAATTTGAACAGTTAAACTGCTGCCCTTTTTATTGCTCTTATGGATTTCCTCTGTGCAGCCAGGGAGTTCAGCCTGGTTTCTGTACATTTGATAATGGAGTTTTATCATGTCCCTAGCTATGCCCACCTTCGTGCAGAGCTGACTCAGAAGGACACACATTCCTGTAGCATATTCATGAATTTCTGATACGAAGCTGTAATTTCAGTGTTTGTCTTGTCTTGTTTTAAGTGACTCAAGCGCGTTAATCTTCCACCACTTCCTTTGGGAAGTGATTCCCACAGCTGAATACAAACTGTCCGGAAGCTTTTCCTGCTGTTTTTGCTTCCCAATTCATGATTTCATCTCTCTGCTCTTGGCCATGCCCCCCTATACTTGTCTTAGGGTAAAGCTGCTGTGATGAACATTTTACGAGCGCAGTGCTAGCGAGGCAGCTCAGCCCGAAGGTAACTCAGGTAGCCACAAGGGGAGCTCAGAGGCCTCCCCTTTTTGGGCAGGGCTCTGCATGCTGTGTTTGTGCTGACCTGAGCGCAGCTCCTCTGCTTTGCCTTGCCTGTGGTATGAGCACTCTTCAGTTGTTTGTAAATAGCTGTCATGCCTACGGCTCCACCGGGCCAGATTTAGTCAACTGATGCGATGCACATTTAGCTCTCCCGCCTTTGCCAAGAAGGCAGCTCCCCCAGCCCTGTGCTCGGCCCCTTACACACTTCCTGCATGTCAATATTTCTTGGTAACGCGGCCTTTAGAAACACTTCTGTTGAAATAGCTGCCCTGTGACGGGACCCTTGCTGTGGGGCATGGAGGATGGACCTTTTGAGCACTCCCTTCTGTTACTTCTCTCTCTGTATCGGACAAACTGATGGATTCCTTGGTATTCCTGCTCTTCCTGCAGCCTGAGCTTCCTCAGGAAAGGCAGATGCAGGTCTGCTTTGATACCTCATGTGGCATTTGCTCCTGTCACCATTGCAGAGTGGTGACAGTGAAGGATGAGGCCCCTTCTCCCTCTAAGTTCGAGGACTCATTGTGGGCCTTTCCAGGCAGAAGCAGAGGTTGAATGAAACTTTGCTGCCGAGGGCTGGATCCTTCACCCTTTCCCTCCACCGTGCCCTTCTCCAATGCCTTTTGGGCCCCACCGTGTGTGTGTGTGGGGGGCCGTTATTATAAACAGTCCCACGCTGCAAAGTTGATGTTGAAACAGCCTTCTTTAAATTATTAGTATCGATACTGAGTGACAAGCTAATTAACTTTTAAGATGTACCATTCCTGCTCACATGGCACTTGGAAGGTGGAATCCAGGCTTGGTGGTTGTGGATTTTTTTTGCATTTGCTTGGTCCTAACCTTTGTCAGGGACTTAAGAATACTGCTCTTTGCAAATTACAGATTTAGGCCCTAAACCTTAAACTATCCTTTCCTACTGCCCATCTCCCACTTTTTGTGTGTGTGTGGCTGGTTCTGCAGTTTTTCTCCTCCTGCCTCTTCCCTGTACCATTCTGATTAGGAATTTTCACGCTGCCAATTAAACATTTTGGCAACCTCTTCCAGGCTTTTGCTCAGGCTTCTGCTGGTGTCTCTGTGTTTGTCTTCTTTACACAAACACTTGTTTGTGTAAAGGCTTTACAGGAAAATGAGGCTTTAGTGTCGAGGAATGTAACTTATTTCTGAAGAAAGCACTTTTTCAGGACGAGTGTCACATTGTGAACTTCCAAGAGCACAAGTACAAAAGCAAATTCTGCAGCATGGTCTTTGGGACAGATGTTGGCAATATCTGCTGCAAGATGCCCTTTGCAACAAAAAGCTGAAATTAGCTGCCTTGTTTTTGTGCTGGGTGATGTCTTATAAGTGGCCAGTATTGTCTCCTTCTTTCTTCTTTTCTAGTTCTTCCTCTCTCTGTTACTGCGTTTTGTTCTGTGTTCTGCCATCAGCTTGCAGAGAAAAGGAAGCATTACCTGCTCTGCAATAACCGGGCCTCAGCCTCGAGCCCTGTTGTCACTCAGCTCCTGTGGTTGTAGAGTTGATGGGGTGGCCTGCATGTTTACCCGGAGGTAGGAAGCTCTGTCACCACCCCCAGGTCACCTGCCCCAGTGCCTTTTCCTGTTTATTCCGCGTGGGACCAACTGGCAGTGATTGGCAACCGATTGGCAATGATTGGCAACCCAGACTGTTGCAGGTGGCAGTGATGGATACCCCAATGATGGGTCTAAACTCTCTTTCCAACCCCATGTGGATAGTAGGCACAGTAAAATAAGTGTCCATAAGCATGTTTAAACCATATGGAAAAAGTTATACAGAAGAAAATAATAATTCTGACTTCTGTAAATGAGTCAATAGACTGTTCTATTAAGCAGAATGTTGCTATTTAACACGCTGCACATTTATAATGGCCTCTCTATTTTTCTACTTCTACACTGATCAGGGTGGTTCTTAGAGACTTCCCAGACTAGTTTATATTCCCGTTAACAAGTTGAAGATGTTTTAAATCTGCAGGAATGGAGAAGTCACCAATTTAGTGCAAAAATTGCTGTTATCCAAGGACATGGTTGGGAAGTTGGCCTGGTGAGAAAACAATGTTTTACTTTGGGAAAGGTGGTAGGATTCTTACCTGACTCTGTAATCCTCTGTGGGTTGTTGCTGGGTAGAGGTAGCTTAATGCACTGCAATAATCTTGTCTGTATCTTTCTCAAATTGTCAAGTGCAAAGAGGGTTATGCAGTATGCTTTCTGTTTTAAAAGCAGTTTTGTTTTTCTTTCTTTTCCAACAGCAGCAGTGAAATATTGTTAATATTCCTGTGTTTTTTGTTAGAAGAGGGAGTTTTAAGTAACACAGTTGGAGGATGGAACCTTACCTTTGGTGCTGCCAGGAACAGCTGTGACAGCATTGGGCTGTTCTGTAAAGACTGGTGCTTCTTGCTGTCCTTTTCTTCCCTTTCCTTATCCCAAAGAAAAATATCTATATATCACCAATGAATGAATGAATGCAGCTCTCACATTCTGTTGAAAACCAATAGTTTTCTGTCTACATTTTCCCTAAACTATTGTGATTTAAGATACTTTTTGCGTATAAGACTTCTGCTCGACTTAGTCCCCTTTTTAACTTATCCAGCTTAGATTAACTTCTACTCTTGTTTCTAGTGCATCAGCAGGAAAGAGACCATTGTTCATGTAGATTCTTAATGTATAAAACTTCTTTGTAGTGTACATGTAAGTACAAGTATTCACATGTAAGTTGCATAAAAAATAGATTTTTTTTTAACATATAGAGCTTTGCAGATAATGGTACTTTTTATGTGGGATATGAACTGAAAAAGTGAAACCCACCTTTCTCTTCTCTTGTTTTATCTTTTGTGGTAAAATGAAAACAGAAATTCTGTGTTGGACAGAACCGAAACATTGAACTTGCCCTCAAGTAAAAATGACTGATTTGTGGTTATTTAAGAGAAAAGAAAAATATTTCTATTAGATGAGTTTAGATAGAGTCCGTACTTAATTTAGAAAATTGTGAGTATTGTATTGTGAGTCTTGGGTAATCTGTGTATTTAGTCCTTGAGGATGTGATTTTCTAAAACAAACTTGTGACTGACATTTGCTGCAACTGTGGCCTCCACATAAATGTTGAGATCAGGAAAGCTAATTCTCGAGGAAAAGGAGAGAAAAAAAAAAAATCTGTCATTCTAGAGCCTGATTTTGTTACAGTTGTGGTTAAATGTGACTTAACACTGCGTTAATGTAACTCACCCCCGAGATGAACGCCTTCCTGCCGCGCTGCTCGCCGTGCTCCCGAGCTGCCTGGTTGTCCTCCGCTGTTCTGTGTCGTGGAGGAGGCTGCCGGGGGGCTCTCCGTGCCCTGGTGCTGTCCTGAACCAGCCTCTTGTGTGATTGTCCCCACGTGCGCTGTGGACAGCAGGGTCAGGAGCCTGTGGGGAGCTATAAGAAGTCATCTGAAGGACCTGCTGATGAGAGGCTGGCCTCTGCTGATCAGCGGCTGGCCTGTGCCTCTGCAATTCAGTTGCTGAAGTATTAAATTGGGCAACATCCAAGCTCTGCCTGGGCCTACAGCTCTCTAATTTCATTGATCTTAAGTGGAAGCTTTTTTTTTTCCTACTGAAGGCAAGAGTACAGGTGAAAAGGAAAGGTTATTTCTGAAATGAAGATGGATACACAAATGTAATCTTTTTAAAATGAAGATCATTCTTGCCAGGATCTAAAAATGATATCTCAGCAGTTGGTTATCATTCCATTTGGAAATTCTGCAGTAAGTGAATATTCTTTCAGCTTCATCAGATCTTTGGTGGCGGGATGGCTGAAGACTGTGCTTTCCAGTGGACAAGTGATATGTGGCTGTTTCTGATGATAAGATGGAGAAATAAGTTTTTGTTGAGCTACAAGATTAATTTGGATAAGCAACGTTGATTACCTTTGGAGTAGTGATTTATTTATTTTTATGTATGGTTTTTACTAGTAGTCTGTTTTTCTGTGTATGAGCAAATTAGCTGTGGTGGGCTATGGTGTAGTATAAAGTCAGAATTATCTTCCCTGAAGTTCCTATTTACATAGGAACATAACCTCGGTAGAATTTAAGATGCTGAGGAGAAAACGAACAAAATATATTTGCAAGATTACTTTTTGGAGTGATGTATTTAGTGTAAGGTAATGTTCTCAGCTTGTCGTGTTTGTTGAAGATTGTCTAAGTCCTGAGGGGAGTAGCGTAGATCAGCTCCATAAAATACGGTAATTGACCATTTTAAAGTGTCAAATTGCTGGTTTGGAGATAGAAATCTCCCCTTCAGCTGTGCATGAATATAACTTACATGCATTTACAAAGCAATCCTAAGCAAATATGGTATTCTGAGAGATAACAATGTTTGTTCATTGCTTTAGTTGCACGGTTCAGAAGTGGGGTATAATTTTTGTGTTAATCATTGCTAATTAATTGCTAACTCATTAATCACCCTTTTAATCAGCTCTATGCAAATCTGCTGTGGAAGAAATGGGTGTTCAAGGATTTCAGTGTTGAATTTCTCTTGGGTGTGGACTTCACACCCACAAGCATATGCAGAAAGGAAATGAGTGTAAAGGGAAATAGCAAATTTCCTTTTTTTTCTTTTTTTTTTTTTTTCAGAAGAATGTGCAGTACACATCAGCTTTAGGTTCTTTATCAATCTTATAGTTTGATACATATATAGTTTGTACAGTTTGTACACTGATGAACACTTTCCCCCTGTGTTCCCTCCTTCCACTACAGGTGCAGAACATAACTTGTAAAAGATGGGCTAATGCGGGGCATATGATGTTGCTGACACCAGCAGCTTTTGTGGACAGGCTCTGCTTTAGCATTAACGAGTAACTGCAGTGTGCAAGACTGCTGCCAGCTTCTTCAGCTCTGCCAGCTAATTTGGAGAGTTTTTAGGTAGTAATAAGAAAAGGATGGTGCCAGTAGCTGTGCTTTTGGGGGCATAATTTACAATGCAGTTTTACTTTCTAGATGAATAATATCTATAATATGCTTAACACTTGGTTGCAGCTGGAAGCCCTTCTACTACTTATAGCGGTTCTAATTCTAGAGATTAGAATAAAAACCTTGCTCATTAGTGATATCTCAAAATAACTCTATTGCAGTAGGCAAGGAGTTTTGAAAATTCTGAATTTCATATTCCTAAAAATGCTCCGGTGCTCCCTGGACTATGAATTCCACTAGAAGTCTGTTTTGGTTTCCCCAAAGCCCAGCCCTGCTGCAGCGTGTGGCCATGTGAGTTATGGCTGGGACAGGGGGTCCTCCACGACCCCCCCAATGTCACTAGCCTCCTTTCCCCAACAGGGTGATCAGGAATGGTGCAGTAGGTCAGTGATGTATTTGATGTGGCTGAAAAACGTCACCCAAAGCATTGGCAGCACCCGGTGCTCGATGGAGGCAGGCTCTGGGGTCTGGAGAAGGGACCTGTCTCTGTTCAGCAGCAGAGCCTGAGCCGGGACATCTGCTCGGCACCCTTGAGAAACTGGGAGATAACTTTGATGCTCTTGAAGGTCCTTAGAAGTAATGTGTGAGCTCTAGCACTGCCACCACCGGCACAAGCAGCTGCTTTGGACAAGGATTACTGTATTTTCTTTTTTTCTTCCTTTTTTAAGTGTTCAATTTGTGCAGGGTTGAAATCGGGGGAGGAGGAGGCGGCTGTTTCAGCAGGCAGTCAGCACTGCTGCAGTGGCTGCCGTCGTTAGTCACTGCCTGGAGAATGTGAGCAACACTAGTTCCTCCTGGAAGCCAAGTGTCACTTACTGGCAAGGATACTCTGAGGTTTATATATAGGCTGTATAGGTCTGGATCTATCTATGGCTATGTGTAGATTATTTTTTGTTATATATCTGCATGATTTTGGGGGCAGCTTGCCTGATAGTGGTGTGCTGGGAATGAGCGTTCTTGCAGTGCAAGCCTCATTCTAAGTGACACTAGAACAGGGACTCTTTAGAAACAAGCAATTAAATATTTGGACTGTACCTGCGAATCTTACACTATGGGCTTGTCACTACAATCCTAAATTAAGAAATAATGGATTAAATAGTTTCAGTCCTTTGTGCTTAGTTTTATTTTTTTTTTGACTCACTAATGTAGTCTAACAGCGATTAAATAAATGAGCTTGCTGTTTAACAAACCATGGCCACTGCAAAGTAAAAGGTGCTTTTTCTCAACAGCCTTTGTTGCACTTTGCTCCTTACTCAGAGGCTACCTCTGGCTGTGCTGGGGGCTGTGTAAATACACGGTGCAGCGTCAGATATTTGTGCTCTCCTATGAAAACCTTTGAAGACCTTTTTCCAGACTCTGTTTTGAAAGATAGATATATTTGCTAGTTAGTGTTTAAGAATCATTTGAAGACTGTTAATTTAAAAACTAATTCAAATGGATTTTCAGTTCCTGAAATTCCTGTGAACATGTTGTGCTCTGTAATTTCAGGACTAATGCTCGGCAGAGCTGGTAGTCGGGCGCTCTCTTAAATGGAGCTCCTGCAAATGGCACCGCCGAACTGCTGATCCCCATTGATGGGGTTTATGGATTGCATCGTATGTGTTTTTGAGTCTGAAAGTTGGTTAAAATCTAGTGTGTTGCATCAGCTGGAAAGAGGAAGAATATGGATTCTGCAGTGGATTCAATCAGCCTGAACAGGGCCGTTCTGGTCAGCCTAAACGGGGCTGTTTGGTCCTGCCCCACCTGCACGTTTTCTTTCCTTCCGCTCTGCGTTAGCGCAGGTGCCTGATAAACAAGCGGCTGCGGGAGCTGACCTGGCTGCCGATGGGTTGCTGTTTTTCAGCTTGCTTTTGAACCGCAGCAGCTCTGCAAACTGGGTCACCCTGTTACCGGGCCCAGTTCACCTAAGGACACGGAGGAGGAAGGTGGGCCCGGGCAGCCTGGGTTTCAATGGCCTTAGCAGTGCCAAAAGTGAACACTGCAATTCCCTAAGTCTGAAAACCAACTCTGACTCTTGAAAATTTCCTTCTTTACCCTTCACCTACCCCTTTGGAGGTGCTGAAGCTCACAGCAAAGTGATTTAGGTTATGATGGAGGAAAGAACAGCTTAAGGTTACCTTTTTACCAGCCTAGCAAGCAGCATGGGCTCGTGGTGGCATTGGACACGTCCCAGGAGCAAGAGGAGCAGCAGAGGTGGCTGCTGGACGGGGAGGTCCTGGAGTTGCTGCAGCGGTGCCACTGCTTTGGGCAGTACTTAACGTTCCAGTTTGGGTTAAGCTGTTGAAACCAGAGCTTGAGAGGCCACCTAAGCGTTAGTGGTAGTTACTGGTGGGTGGGCACTGCCATGTGAAACCCCGGCTTTCTGTTGGGTTTGCCCTCAGTGATATGGCAGCCTGTGGCTTCCTGTAGCATCTGCAGCAATAGAGGGCAAGGCTTGCAGGTACCTTCTCTTAAGGAAATAGCTGATAATTCTTGTAAACTGAAATTCTCTTTTTTTTTTTTTTTTTTAACTTAATAATGTATATAACCGTGTTCTGCTCTTCCTTTAAATCAAAAGCTTGATTAATGTATGTTTAGCCAGTCATTATGCCAGTTGTGGAATATTACCAAGGCAATACAATCTCAGAAGCACTAGTTATGGTCAGCTGTCAAAGAGCTATATTTATATGGTTAACTAAACTTTTCTTTTCCCCATGCTTATAGATAAATGTGAGGTTCAAGTTGCATAAAATTAAATAACTTCTTTACGGATAGAGTAGTAAGAGCTATGGAGTATAGGAATTTAATACACACAGAACAGACAGCCGCATCCTCCATTGGAATGACACAAATTGTTATGTAGCATTCCTAATTTAAATCCATTTGAGATGGAAATGCTAAATTTAGCTGTCAAGTCTTGCAGACGAGCAAGGCCTATGTAAACAAGCTGAATGTTAAATTCGGTGGCCCCACAGCCATAAAGAGAGTGCCATATTTAAGCAGCAACACAGCTTACCATTTTGGACCATTTCCTTAGGAAAAGCTAATAATGTTTCAATGAATGGATGTGGTTTAAATTCACATGGCAAGTTCCCTCCTGAATTTTGATTGAATCTGTAGCATTGTAGTCTTGGAGGAGGGATTAAATTATGATGGCAAAACTGTCTAATGGATCTAACAGCATTTGAAAAATGATGCAACAGCAGCATTTTTTTTTGTCTTTTTTTATTTACAGTGTGGGTATAAGTACTTCTAACAGTAAAATTTGGAAGTACATTATGAAAAAATGACTCCTGATAACAGCAGAAATGTGTACAGAGAGTTTCTTGTAAAACAGAGAGTGCCTGTTTTGAGTCATCGAGGCTGTGATGCGCTTGAGTTATTGGAAACTTACGTGGGCAAGAGCCTGGAAAACAGATATTTTTGACAGTGAATGTTTCAAGGAAAAAGAATCGATATTTGGGAAAAGAATGAAGTGTGTTTTGGTTCGTAACACATTAATGGCCTCAGTAATAATGAGGATATTGATACACGTTTATCCTTTTGTTATCCTGCCTGGGTGTGCTCAGCCCTGCAGCAGCACCGTGCAAACGGGGCTCGTGTCTGTCCGTGCTTAAAATTCAAAGTGATTTAAAATATTCTAATTCCGAACCTGTCTGTTGCAGACAGAATTCACCAACACAGAGTTTACTGGAGAAAGGGAAGGGGAAATTTAGTGTTCTTATTCCATATTTTATTTATTCCCTATTTGTGTAAACAAAATATTTGGAGAGCTGTAGAGTAGCACAATAGAGTTAGAAAATGGCTTTGTGCCAGCTCTAGATTGCACTAGGTATAAACTGTAAGTAAGGAAGAGCAAAGTTGTATCTCTGGTGTTTTAATTAAACAGAACTGCAAGTCTCTGCCTGCTGTGATTCAGAATATAAGGAACCTTATTTCCCTCAATTTAATCGTGAACAATAAGCTCACTTGTTAGCCTGATTTTTCCAAGATAGCTCACTTGGCACTCAGCAAGCTAGTTTCCATATGTGGTGACCACGCACAGGTTATTTGTTTACGTGGGCCTTGCCTGAGTAGTACTTGCTTTACTAAACATCAGGGTGCTTTCCAAAGCAGCTCTTTAAATTGCGGAGTCTTGGCTTAAAAGTGTGTATCAACTCTGCAAGGAAACATCATACAAACAGGCTCTCTGTCTGCACTGGGGCAAAGCTAAGGTTGAGGCCTGCGGATGAAGTGAAAACCCTCTTCTGAAACCAATAACTATTTGCAGTGCGGACCTGCCTGGTCGTGACTTGGACTCCCCTTGCGCTTGGCACTGCCTACACCCACCGCCAAAAAATCCACCCTTGGTCCTGCCTCTGCCCCGATGCTCTGCACAGGGCTTTAGAGCAATGGGAAGAGCTTGAGGTTGCCCTTTGGCTTTGCCAGCCTCCCCGGTGAGGCCTCTTTGTCTGTGGCCACCTGGTCCCTTTGCTTGTTCTTTTACTTTCTGTCACCACCTCCAGCATGAAATCTGGACTCCTGTGGCTTCCAAATTTGTCTTTTCATAATATATTTCTATTCAAGTATTCAAGTAGGCTTTGGCTGCACGAGAATTAACCCTTCTGATTATTACAGAGTTACACAACTTATTTTAAAAGATCCTTTGGTTTGTGGTGAATATTATTTAGGATTGTAGCTGGTGGTGGGAGCTTGCATCATTAAAGGGAAGTCTGAACAAGCTTTCTTAGTGAAAAGATGTATGAAAATACAGTGCAAAAGCAAGCAAAACATGATCTGCTAGATAGGCCTGCCATGCCTCCTAAGAGTCTACCTGCAGGAGATCCCTGGGAGCTTTTGCTAAGCAACAAGGGTATCTGGAGCTGCTTATTACAAGCAGAAGTTGGAAGATGAGTATTGCCCCTAGCTTGCTTAAGTCCACAGAGAAATCCATATAGTTTGGTATAGTTGGGTGGACAGTTGGTGATTTCAGCTGAAACTTGATCCTAAACTTCCGTTTCAGAGTGTGAACATAGATTTTTTTTTTTTTTTTCCCTCTGCTTTTCCTTTCCTACTGGTTAGGGCATTCAGTGACAAAGGGATAAAGCTGCTACTCCAAACAGTGAGTTCATTCCAGGTTCATTCTGCTGTTATCCATTGACAATGTGTTGTAAAAAATATAGGTCTCATAAGGAACAGAATTGGCAGCTCCACTTTTACGTCTTTCCTCTGCTTCACACCATTCAAGTGCTTCACTAGATAAAATTTTAACTTTACTTTAACCTGCGTTTTCCATGTCAGTGCCTTTTGTTTGGCTGCCTACCAGCTTCACTTTGATAAGGACTGGGGCAAGTACTTACCAGAACCTGCTATAAAGCGATAGAGCATTCCCTGGAAATGGGAAACCAAGCCCTTGTACACTGGAGAGAAACGAGAACCCTAGCACCTCACTCACTGCCTGCTGCTACTTAAGTGCCATTAAAAATTATGGGAACTATCACCAGTCCTTCGTGATTAAAAGCAGCCTTACAGGTGCACCTTCCATGTACGCTTGTTTTTTATCTTTCTCAAGCTGGAGAGAGGTCAAATATAAGAAAACAGAGCCACCACCTGCTGCTGTTCTGAAATACAGTGGGTGGAGAAGAAATGCAGGTGTTTTATCAAGAAACATTCACCTACCTCCCTACAGCCAGGCACCTGATTTAGATTTATCTCGATGATTCAAGGTTAAGGCCAACAAACAATTCTCAGTAAAGTACTTAATTGCTATTCTACTATTTACAACCTCAAATAAGTTGAAGGCTGCCTTATAATGGAGGAGCAAATATCAATAAATGCTACACATTAGGAATAATGTGCTCAAACTGCAAGTGGCTGGGAGTTAGCTGTTCTGTTTTGAAGCAGCTGCCTTCTTTGTAAACTATCCAAAACAAAACAAACAAACAAAAACCCAGAAAAACAGTGCTCTGGGAGCATAAGAGCTGTGAACAGAGCTCTGCATCTTTTCTTATAAGCTGTGGTCTCAGCCTGTCTGTGTTTGTACGTGACTGCTGTAGGTTAAACCAAGGACTGTGACACAGGTACCCGGACTTGCTTTGCAGAAGTGTTTGAATCCAGTCCTCACTGGTGAACCTGAGGCCTCTTGCCCTCTTGGGACCTTTTCTGCTGCATTTGAGGATGAAGGAGCTACAGGGAAGGGCACCACAGTCCGCTCTGGAGAGGGTCTCCTCAACGCGGCGCAGCTCGCGTGCCTGCCTTGCTGAGCCTGGGACGTGGGTGTACAAGTTCCCTATCAGAGTCTGATGAATTGCTGTGTGTTTTCCCCATGCTTCTGGCACGCAGAAAAGCCCAGGCAATGAATTCTTGTCTTTTTTTGGACTCCCAACTCTGCAGAGGGATTTTCTGAACTAAACATTGACATACGCTCATTAGGCTTCCTCAGATAACCATGCTGGAAGACTTGGCTCCCTAACCTGAGCTGAAGATTAGTTTCCTGTTTCATTTTCTATTTCTTTGTAGCTAAAAATTGTCATAATTGTTTTGTTTTAGATTATTTTAGTCTGCTATGCCCTATGAAAATGAAGTGGTTATTCATGATAGCTGGGTTGACTATGCGTGTTTTATTCCATTGATATAAAGATAAAAGCTGATAGAAATGAAAGCCAGTGTGAACCATTGCTGATAATTTTATCCTGCTGATGATTTTTAACTGCTGCAGCTGCAGCAGTTGTGCCCTAATTTAATGCTTTTTTGGAGACATTTTGAGTTAGCATCCCTGATGTGATGAAACTTTGTTTAAAAGCTGTTTCAGTGCGAAAGAATTTGTTATTTTGCAAATTAATCCGGGGTAGTGTCCCATTCTTTCCATATTACTGCAGACAGTTCAAAACCCGCTCTGCTAATGACTATCAAACTGCCAGGGAAAGAACATCTTGTTTTTTATGAAGCATAAACTAGGCAGTGTGAAAGCAGAGGTGCTTCTGCGTTTCCTTTTGGATTGTGTTGCTGGGAAGTCCAGGTCTTGAGACCGCACTTGTGTGATGATCCACCTCGAGGACTATCTCTTAATTCATTGCCTAGCGACTCCATTAGCCAATAAATTCTGATTGCACAAGGTCAGGGTCTGCAAAGGGGAGCAGTAATTGTACTGTGCAAATAGTTAATGCTGTATTCAGGAAGCAAATAGTTTCGCAAGGTGACTTAAATTTTGGTTCTTTGCTTAAGGTTTTCAGTTTTGCAGCTGTTGGTGCTCACCCCAAATTTCCACTTCTGTCAAGAAAAATACACCCTTAGCCTTGTGGTCTCAGAGTTTATTCTGCAAGCCATGTAACTCCCAACTAGGGTTCAGTAACTCCTTGATCTGAAATGCTTTATTTTCTTCTCAGTGCCTAAAATTTACCGCGAGAAGTTGAGGTCCCTGGTTAAAGGAAGTTGCCTTAACTTTCTTCAGGAGTGAGGAAAGACAGACCGCTTCTAGCGGAGATCTATCAAATCCTGATACAGGCCTCTCCAGAGAGTTTAATACTTCTTAATTTAGAAACCTTTCTCTTCCTGCTCTGTTACAGCCGTGAGGAGCAAAGAAGGGGCTGGCGGTCGCTGCTGCAGCCCTGCAGTGTCCTGCACTTTTCCCCAGTTCTCTGCTCTCCCCAACAGGTCTTTGCCGCCACCACCTCCCTTGTTGGATCCAGGTGGATGAAACTAAACATTTTCTTTGCAGAGTTATTTTTCTAGGCAGAGCAGTTCCCTGCTCTGGCTCTCCTTGGTGGCTTCCTGCCTGATGCTGGACTCAAGTGGCTGGAGACGTGGTCTGGAAGCTGGGATTAGCTCTAGGCAGCGTTTCTGAACCCGGCTGTGCTCCCTGAAAGCTGGCGTAAGGACAGGTCACTTTGCAGGGAGCATCGACACTCGTCCTGAAGTGTGTTGCTTATTCATTTCTAGGCATATACATTTAATCAGCACGCTCTGTGGGGATATGAATAAGCAGCCTGTCTGGTTATTGTCTCAAAATGTGGCTCCTGCCCAACAATTCAACTTTTCCTCTGTATCTGCCCTCTAAATGTTTCCCCTGTGTTCTGAAGCGCGGCTGTGCCTGGAGCTCTGCAGCGAGGACAGTGCAGAGCAGAGCAGACCCTTGCGCTCCTTGCGTTGCTTCATGTGGGTTCGAATGATGCTGCGGTGCCAGCTTGGATGAGCAGTGGCTTGAAAGAATGGAAAAATGCTATTTCTGTAGCTGCCTGACATCTTCTGCAGCTTCCTGCCCGCTGTTACTGTTTTCTTTGCAGGCAGGATACGCGCTCCCTATGGAGCAGCAGGTAGGGAACGGTCGGCCCCTGCAGCTCAGCTGCTCCCTGCTCGCCCTTAACTGCAGCTTTGCACACGTGGGTCACATCTAGTTTCTAAATGTGATGATTAGCACAGTACATGGGTGCTGATCCTTGATTTGCAAATTCCAAATTAGTCTCACGAGAGAGACTTGCTCCCTCTTTAGCTTGCTGCTAGCTATGGAATCTCCTGCTTCAAATTAGAAGCTTCCATCAGAGCTGCTTTTTATAATTTAAAAAAAGTCTTTTTTTTTTTTTTACAGTTCATAGTAGCAAGGAAAAAAAAAAAAACTTTGAAAGCAGTAAGTCCAAATGTTCAAGGTTATGACCATATTTGTCTTCATAAAATATTTAACAAAGATTATTGTTAACGAACATGTAAAAATGTGCTTTCTTTTTCCCCCTGAAGCACAAACGAGCGATTTAGTTGTTGAATAAAGATATGTCAATTCCTGAGTTCCTGGTTTATTCATAACTAATTCACTGATTTGAGTCCTTTAAAAAAAAAAAAAAAACAGATTGTGAGCACCTTTTGTAAGGTGCTTCTGGGGGAAAAATAATGGCAATGTTTTTCAAAATTTCTGCTTTGTTTTAGTTAAAAAGGGGAGGCAGAGGGCAGTTTCACAAAGGTTTCCTTGATTGCCTGCAGCAACCAGTTTTCTGTTCCTGTTGTGTGGCTGAGCATGGACAGAGGATTCAGTTCCCCCTCCACAACGGCTTCCAAAGGATTCCTTTGGCTGGCAAATGTAGCAATTTTTTTGTTTTGTTTTGTGTTTTTCCCCTTAATACAAAAAAAAAAAAAGCAACAGGTCAAGCCAAAACACTGGCAGGTGACTGGCAGGGAAAGGGATTTGAGGCCGCAATGGCCTGTTTCCTTGCAGGGGTTGGCCCGGGCCTTGCGCGCCCAAGCCCACCTCGCATCCCTTGTGTGTTGAAGAACTATCAAATTTTCACCCAAACGAGCTACTTTTTAACGCAGCTTTTCAAAGCCTCAGCAGATGGCAAAGCCGTGAGCGAGGCGGGGTGAAGGAAGTGGCGTGGCGGGCCTGGCGGCCGGCTCCCCGCTCCGGAGAGGCCCGCGCGTCGCCAAATAAGGAAGCGGACATTTTGGTTGTTAACTTTACGGGGAGCCTGTGCCCAGAACTATATTCATCATGCGGATGCGTTTCCACAGGAACGCTTCTCTTCCAAGTTGCCTTAGTCATAGTTTTAGCACTCTGTCACATCTTTGCTGACTTATTTATATAGTCTGCGTGAGCTTGCTGTGCATCCACTGCTAGCCTGCCCTAAAAAGGTGAACTGTTTATGGTTTTTCTCGTTTTGGAGAGCAGAAGAGACGGGCCTAAACTAGCGCCAGCGGCTTCATCTGTTTCATACTGCAAAGAAGACCCCTTTGTGGGCTGTGCTTAACTTCTGTAAAGTGACAGAAGATGCTTCATTTGGGGTAGTGGGGAGCGCTCAGGTCCTCAGGCATGGGCAGAAGG
Organism: Rhynchotus rufescens; assembly: GCA_032273925.1. Taxonomy (NCBI): domain Eukaryota; kingdom Metazoa; phylum Chordata; class Aves; order Tinamiformes; family Tinamidae; genus Rhynchotus; species Rhynchotus rufescens. The sequence continues at coordinate 4,341 of JAVCKT010030452.1, read as the reverse complement.
AGAAATCAGTTTGGTGCATGTGGTAGATAATGTTCAGAAGTTAGAGATAGGACTCATTTACACTATGGTTCTATTCCTTTTTTTCCCCACTGGCAACACAGGCAGTCTGAAATGATCTGACAGAAAAATGTGAAACATCTGGCATTGTTGTTGGATAAAACTTGTTAGCGAAGTGTTGAAGCAGGGTCTAGAGGGCCTGTTCCCTCTGTGTTTGGTCTGGGTGTGGAAAATAACAATTCTGAAGGACTCTAAATGAGTGTGGGAAAAAACAAAGCCTAACTGCAGTGCTAATGTAAGGGTTGCTGTCTTTACTGCTGGTCTGTATGAGTGCTAGTAATATGTCATTAATAATCACTTATTACACAGGAAAAGATTCTACTACCAAATTTACTTTTCCTTGGTTAAATAACAAAGCATTTGTCAGAACACAGATGTATTATTTTTTATATTTTCAGGATACCAGGTAAAACCTTAATTTGCAGTAAAGTGTAGGGCTACCAAGGAGATTGCTGGTCTGAGCCCAAAGTCTCAGAATGTTTATAATGAGTAAAAGAGAAGTGGAATTGACAATAACCCCAAAGTTTCAAATAAGTTGTGTAAACTGGTTGGTTCACTACCTGTTCAAAAGTTAAACCTGTTCAAAAACTAACCGAAGACTGAGTGGTCCATTTGTAATCCAGTTGTAGACCATAATCCCAACACTGGAGTACTTTGCAAAGTTTCAGTAATAAATAGGGAAAATAACAGTTCAGTAATCCTATATTATTGTTTATAAGCATTCATATATCTTGTTTCCATACAATATACTGATTATATAGGTTGCATGTAGTTATTTTTTCATCAAGATCTATAACATTTAAAAAGATGGAATTGTTTTTATTTTTATAAGGAAGATATTACTCTTATAAGGAAGATATTATAGGGAAGAATTAAGTTCGTTATGACGTGATCATAAGAGTATTTTAAAAGCACTTAAAAAGAACATAGCCTGTGTGATGCCCTCTGAATATAAAATTTGCTCTACACATATGGTTATATTTGAGGAAAAACACATCTGCCCAATAAGCAAGAATAAGACTATCATCGATATGTTGTATCTATGTCTTATTCCTCGTCTTCTCTGAAAAATAATTACGTGTTTGTACTTTCATGCTTTTTTTTAAATCTGTTGTTTAGAGTAAATCATACAATTTGATTTTCTGCTTTTATTTTTCAGACTAATTTAAAACTGCTTGCCTGGGCTGGATTCCTATACTGCTTAATATGGAGTGGTTTTGCACAGCAAGGTAAATGAGTTTATTACCTTGAAATACTTTGATATTGCTTTAAAATGATATATATTTAGCAGCTATTTCTGTAGCTAAATATTAGGCAAGTGCTAGCAGCAATATATTACTCATTTCTATTAATAACATGCTTGTAGTTAGAACTTGATTTATGAGTCCAGAATGAAACAAACTAAAATTACACTGTTACGAGCACCCTTTTCAAAAGTGAAATGACTTATCTGTGTTCCTTGGTAGGTGGAAGTGACTGCATAAAAGCCAATGCCAAATCATGTGGTGAATGTATACAAGCAGGACCAAACTGTGGTTGGTGTAAAAAAAATGTAAGTATTACTGCAAAAATCTTTTTATATTTTTTGTTAGTTTCAGATTTAACCGAATATTCAATACGTATGGAAATGTCCATATACAGCAATAACAGTTTCTTGTAGCTCTTCAATTTAATATATGTACTCCAAAGTTTGGGTATGATAGTGTTAATGAAGTCCTGATTTTAGTAGATCTGTCATTCATCATGAGTCTCCTTTTCTGTTGCTAAATACAAAGTCCATGTGGACCCTAAAGGCTGTCACATAGTTATTTAAAAACATTCCAGCATGGAGTCTGTCTGGGTACATTTAATTATATTCTTTAGTGACCTAAGAGTAGGGGTAATTTTAGGCAGACATAGGTGGGGTAGAGGAAGAGATTGAGGGTTTGTTCTTTAAAATGAAAAGACGTTCAAATTTTAGTATTTTCTTCTTGGTAGACTGGGTTGTGATAGGCTGGCTTGTGGAGGTGTGCAGTGTTTTAGTCTGAAACACAGAATGGCCGATATTTAGTATCTTTAGAAATGGAGAAAATCTTTAGAATGCATTTATAAGCAAATATTTAGTGGAAAAATATTTCTCAGACTTTGTTTCTCTCGGCTTTATTTGTATTTGAGATTAAAGTTTTTTGTGGGTTTGAGATAATGGTAATTTGTGTTCAGGGCAAAGTAATTTTTATTCATTTATTTATTTTATGTGTGGATCCTGCTTTTGTAATGAACTTTCCCAAAATGAGAGTGGTTGTCTTGTCTTTTCCCTGCTCTGTCAACATCCTGCCATTTTTTTGATGTGTCTTTTCCATGTACTCTTATGTAATCTTTAATTAAAGCCTTCCCAAAAAAAAGAGGGGGGGAAAAAAAGAAGCTTTAAAGAAGGGTAGTTGCAAGATAGGCTAAATAGATTTGTTCACATTATTGGCTCAAAGATATTGAGCTTTTTCCATCTGCTGGCACTTCCAGAGTAGCTGATTTAAGAGGATGTCCTGCCTCTGTCAGAGATGACATTGGGCTTTTTTTTTTCTTCATTCCTCGTATATCTTGTGTACAGATCAGCATAAGTAAATGTAAGTAAATGCAAACTGTTGGACTAGTAGTTCAACATTTAATAATTCAACATTCATTTAATAAAATTCAACATACTTCAGGACTGCGTGGGGTTATTGTAGAAAGTGTTACAGTGTGTAGGGTGTAACAAATTGCAAATAGCCATAAACTTGATATTCCTACCCATGTTTTTCTAGGACTTTTTGCAAGAAGGAGAACCAACGTCTGCCCGATGTGATGACTTGGCAGCACTAAAGAGTAAAGGCTGCCCTATAGAAGATATAGAAAATCCAAGAGGTAGTAAACAGGTGCTTGAAGATAGAGAGGTAACAAATCGTAAGATAGGTGCTGCAGAGAAGCTGAAACCAGAAGCCATTACACAGATCCAGCCACAAAAATTAGTGCTGAAGCTAAGAGTTGGTAAGGAAGGTTTCATTCTGATCATCATATGATTTTGTTTGTTTTTGTCACATCCGCATTTCATGTTTTGCTCGTTTTATTCGTTCAGGTGATTTCAGGTTAGAATCTTAAAAGCCTTCTTAATTACAGACCCTGGAGTAGACATTGATTGTGATTCTCATTTTTTCAGTTGAGGGCAGAAGCATCCCAAGCAGGGACGAGGAAGGAGCCAGCAAAGCCTGTTGAGGAGTTTGTTTCCTCTCCCTGTGGTGTTTTTTGCTTTGGGGATAGGGATGTGTTTTTGTTTCTTAAGCTCTGATGCTGATAACAGGTCCTCTGTTACTTGAGCAGAATGAGACTTTGTCCTTGAGTAGAGTTCCTAGGGACTGCATCAGAACAACCACCTTGCAGTGCTGGTTGGAGAGTCTGCACTGGGAGGCAGCTGCTTGGTGGTGGCTGCTTTAATAAATGCAAGATGAGCAGAAGCAACTTAGCACAATGGGAGAGGGAAGGAAAGGAATGAAAGTTATTTTGGAATTTTGATCGTTATCCCAGTTTTATTCTAATGGGAACTTTTCAGCTTCCAGAGACCAGATTATTGTCCTTCTGTCAAAGCAGAGGTTTATTTAGCAACTCAAATCATAATTTCCCAAAAGATCATTTCTCTGTTTATAAGCACATTGCTTGGTCGCAAGGTCTCTGCACCCTTGTGCAGTTTGGAGCCCTGCATGTGTTTAGGTCAGTGTGTATGTGTTTAGGGCAATGTGCATGTGTTAAGAGTTTTGTTTTCCATGCAGGGTCTTTGAAACAGCTCAGTAAATACAAAGCTTCGGCTTTGGTGCTTTTTTTGTTTGTTTATTTTCATTTTTGTTTAATGTAACAGATGGGCAGCTTCTGCATGGCTGGATCCACATGGTTTCCCCTGATTGCTATTTTGTTCAACAATAAGGAAATACATGCTAAATACTAAGCAGACTTAAGCAACAGCAGTACCACTATTAAGTACCCTGAAGGGAGGAAGGAGAGGAAGCCTTATAGAAACCTTATAAATCTATTACTTATTTTACCCAGAATAGTCAAAAGTACATTTTTCATATAGAAGTAATTCTTCTGCAGTGTTTTTCAGTATAGGATGTCAGTGTGTGAGACTACATGTTTCTGTTATCAAGCTCAGGGGTCGTTCTTGCAGATAAAACTAACTCATCTCACTTCTCTGTGCTCTCACCCCGTGTTTGATGCAAAGTAACTTGAAATATCCTATCCCGAGTAGATTTATATTTTTTTGCATTGATTGACTGCTTTTTT
>JAVCKT010030450.1:0-19039 GCA_032273925.1 Rhynchotus rufescens | reverse complement strand
TTTTCTTTTTCTTTTTTTTTTTTTTTTTTGTGTATGTGTGTGTATGTTTATTTATTTATATTTTTTTTCCGCGGGAGGCGGTGGGAGGGATGGCATTCCCAGGGTGAGGGGGAAATACAAAGTTGAAATGCCGGGAGGGAAACAAGTCTCAATTTGTGCCTCAGAGCAGGACAAATCTCTCCTTAGTGGAGGTCAAAAATGCATCTGAATACCTCCTTTTTTTTTCTTTTATTTTTACTATTATTTTTTCCTTCCAGAGAGCGCTACTGAAATTCGCCCAGGCGCGTGGCTCTTCCTCCCGTTTTGCACGGGAAAAAACTCCGGCTGCTGTGGCGGGCAGTGCGGGCTGAGGGAGGCCGGTGGCTCGCGGAAAGTCCTCGCTGGCATTCGCTTTTTATTTGTCTTTATTTTATTTTTTTTTCCCCGGTTGCAAGAAACTTTGCTGCTGCTGCTGCCGGGTTTACGGCAGTTTCGGGGGCAGCGCGGAGCTCAACAGATCGCGGTGCCCAGGGGAGGCACCTGGCGCGGCCCGAGGAGGCTCCGCGGGCGCGGAGGTTGCGCGGGGCGGGCGAGGCGGGTTCGGGCGGCTGCTCCGCTCTGCTCCGCGCGGCTCCGCCGGCCGCTGCCCCCGGCGCTTCCCGCGGAGATTCCGCGTCGGCGCCGTTTTGCAATGGGCGTTTCTGGCCTTAAATCGTTCCTGGGAGTGTGCGGTGGCCGGGGGGGAGATGTGCTCAAGGGTGTCACTCCGGGGCAAACGTGCAGTGCTGCCCTTCCCTGGGCGCTTCGAAGCACCCCAGTTGTCTCCTGGGGGTAAAGGCAGGGCTTGGAGGGTTGCTTTCCTTATTTGATGTAACAGATGCTAGAAATCAACTAGATTCCAGCACGTATAGATGTGTAAAGGGACCTGCAGCATCACCTGGGAAGTCAGTTGAATCTGAAACACTGATTCCACAAACATCAGCTAAACTTTGTATTTTATGGCTTATTGGAAAGGGGGGGAAAAGTCTGCCCTGTTACTTTTTACTCAAAGGTAAAGTGAAAGCAACTCAATGAAGTCTGGAGAGTGTGGAGAGAGGACAAGAGATGCTTGGAGAAGGGGAAGAGGCTGCTAATGCAAAAACGCTCCCTAGCAGCTATTGGAGCCTGGCAGAGATTTAGGAGACGGTGTGCAGGTTATCAGCACATGGTTTTATTATAAACTGTGCCCTTTAGCCTGAGAAAAATAGTCATGCACATAGCAGCAGAACGGGATCTGATCGTTGCAGATGCTCCGAGACACGAGTGTTTCAGGGAGGAAGAGCAACGTCTGGAAGAGAAAGTTGCTTGAGGCAGTGGAGGAGCAGCCGGGCTGCGAGGGGAGCCAGGCACAGGCGCCCGCACGCACCTCCCAGGGCTGCAGGAACTCAGGCCAGGCCGAGAAAAAGCAAACTGCACTTGGTTCTTGGGAAACGCCATGTCCCTCCGGCCGTGCTCTTCGTCATAGGAGGGAAATGAGCAGGGATTTGCACTGAGTTTGGGGACAGCAGCCTAAGCTCGCAGCCGTCTTGCTGAAGTTTGCCATGGTGCGGGTGAACAGGCCCCTTCCCGCAGAGCAGACCTCAAAGCTGCCCAGGCAGGGAGCAGGGCAGGCCACGCTGCTGTGGCTCGAGTGACATGAGCAGGAGGGCAGCGAGGTCAGGGCTCGGCATCAGAGTGTGCTGAAAATTCACCGAAATCCTTCCGCGTGCTCCTCCAGCGCCTGCCTTAATGTAGGGAGCGCTGATGGTTGTTCTCCTTATAGTTTCAGAGCCCACCATGAAGAGACTCGTGGTGCTTTGCGACTGCCTCTGGGCCTGGAGCCTCCTCCTCAACGCACTGACTGAGAGAAGGTGGGGGAGATGTATTTTGATACATCAATATATTTTGGGAACCTTTAATTTAATACAGCAGTGTAAGACAGAAGTATTGCATAGGCTGCACTACTACTGAGTGTATTGGGGAAAGTTAATCCCTGTTCAAATCCCAGCTAAATCTGAATAAGAGAAGATTGAAAGAAAACTACAGTTTGTTTGCATAACATTTTTTTTTTAATATTATGAAGAGAACAAAAGCTATCTGAAACAAATTAAAACTAAGGTACCTTTGAAACACCTATGCAATCCTTTCAACTCTCAATGGTGACTGTTCAGTTCATTCAATATTTCAAATGGAATGCAAGTTTCTTGAGACGAAAAAAGAAGTGCAATTAAGTGGGATTTGTTTATTTATTTAAGTGCTACTCACTAACCTTATTTTCCCTGAAAGCAGAGGCAAAACTTTAACTTTGCATTTCGGTCAGGACTGGGTCCAAACTTAGTACCTGCCCTTGCAGAGCTGAAGGAGCCTTTCAAGAAAAGGGGCTGCTTGTCTGGAGATGAATTTGTAGGCGCAAAGCCTGTAATAGTTCACCTATTTGAAAGACCATCTTGCAGCAAATCTTTACAGAGAACAGGTTGAACTCCTGCCTGAAGGTGGGTATTAGTGTGAGGAGCAATTGGTAATCGTACAGCACCTCATTCGCTAACCGCCAGGTGAACTGAGCGCTCTGAAGCAGAATGGAGCCTACCTGGAATCAAGCACTCACTGCAATTCAATATTTAGTAAAGGAGCCAGAGGAACCTCAGAGACATTTTTCCATATTTAAAAAATATTAATGACCTGGCAATAATGTTACCTAATGACCAAGAGGCAGTAGGAAAGGGTTTGGGCTGATCTCTGAAGGGTGGGTTTGTACCTTGATGGCAATCGTGTCTTCTTGGGCATTAGCAGCCCCAGCTGCACTTACCTCCCTGCTGCCCGGCAGAACTGAACCGGAGTGGAGGGCGCAGGGGCCACCTCCACAAGCGCTTTTCTTAATGCAATAGGAGGGATGGCACCAGATTTTTGTAGCTTCATTGGCACACTGAATAAACATTTTCTTTAAAAAAAAAAAACTTATATTTTGCTAATACATTGAGAAAAGCGAGAATTTGAAGTACTCATTAGATACTTCATCTGGCCTGCCTAAAGAATTTTGTGAAAACTTGTTTAGTTACGTACATATCTATCACATACAGGCATATATATATATATAAATGTATGCGTGTGCATTTTTAATGTGTGAATTAAAATGCATTGCACTAATGTTTTAAGAATTATATGGTGTGTCACTATTATAATGACCTGTAGATGGAGTTAGTGCACAGTGTTTTATTATACAGTGGTTTAATATGAAACAACAGTCACATACAGTAACTTTGACATTTTCCTCACAATGTACACACTTTACGTAAAATATACCTGGCTTACGAGCCCTTTTGCCACAGTCACTTCAGGTGTTGTCACTTCTGGAGGGCTGCTAATTTTTCATTACAAGAAAATGATGAATTAGAGTTACTATGACATTCTTCTTGCCATTAAAAGATGAACATTCAGGCTCCTTCCATGAGCATGGGCCCTGGAACCACTGAGGTGTTTGGATATCCTCAGCCTTGGGGACCTCCCGCTAGCACAGCAGCCTGTTTACTGCCCCAAAGTGTTCATATAGGGTTTAATTCAAAGAGGCTGTAATTGCAGTCCTACCTAAGACGCATGGGAAAAGATCCTGCAAGCGATACCGCACACAGGAGGCGGCAGCAGAATTTGCTATTTGGTAACATATAGGAAATGTAAAAGAAAAAGCACTAAAATGTTAACATTCGTGCTTAAGATATAAATGCTGGTTTATAAAATAAATATAAATCAAACGATTTTTAATAATTCAAAGCATATCATGTGAATAGAAATAGTTAAGGACACTCATTTAAGAACTACTAGAGATACTGTCCTCTTCATTAGAACCCATAATTTATAGGGATTAAAGATCTTCAAAACTGTTCTCCAAACACACCATGTCTTATTCAAATAAAACAAAAATTAGTAAATCTCTGCGAGCATCGGTTCTGAAGCACATTTATATTTGCAGCTTTCATTATTCAAATCTATACTACAAAATAACGTGGAAGTCTTTCTTTCCTGTACTACAAAGTAAAAACAAATCCTATGAGCTGAGAGGAGTGGAGCACCTTCCATCCTCTGTGCTCTGCTTGGGGCATGTGAGATGCGTGAAGGACGTTGAACTGATGGAGCTTAGGGAAAAACCATGGCTATGACTTGCATGGAAGAGAACCAGACCACGTCACACTGGGCCGTGTTCTCCACGGAAACCTTTGGGAAGGGAATGTGTCCCAAGGAAAGGCTCGCACGCTGCCCAGCTTATCCGGGCCACCAGAATATAGTGTTTGGAAAGCAGCGTCTTTGGGTTCGGTCGTGGTGACTCTCTGTACTTGTAATGACAGATTTCCCAGGAATGAGAGGAAAAAAGATACTGGGTTGGCTTTAAGGCAACCGTAATGTATGATGACAAGGTATTTGGGTTTAAAATTTAAGAAAAAAGCTGATTCTGATCTTCTTTATAGCAGCTGGGCACTTCTGTGCCCAAGGACTTAATTCCTACTGGGAGAGATGAAAACAGGATTTCAGTAGTTGAGTTCAAGGGCTGCATTCTGGTGCCCGTGCTGGGGCAAGGCAGGGGCACTCTGGCTGGCTGGGCACGATCACATTAGGCATCCGTACGCGAAGCGTCACAGAGATAAAAGATTTCCATGTCAACAGATGGTTTCATTGCACATTTGTAGGGAGAAGTGGGAGGCGTTCCTCCAAATCTAATCACTAACGGAAAATGAGAAATAAAATGAAGCAAAATTATATATTGATTGGTGAAAGTAGGCTCTTGTATCTTTTTTTTTTTTCTGTACTCATGCGGAAGACATCTCTATTTTTTTGTTTTCTCTCTGTTTTAGTGAATTTTTTCATCTTTAAATGTTAGTGTTTTAAATGGTGGTGTTCTTTGAATACAAACCGTTTAGAACAATATAAATTAAGCACATTATCTTTTGCTGATAAATGAGTCTTTTACTGAGAAATACATATTGGGATTTTATAACCATTAATGAATAATGAGATAAACATTAAGGGACCGAAGCTTTGTTTGCAAACCATATGTGGAAGCACAGTGTTTTCCTGAGCTTTTACTAAAAATGTGTAATTTTAAAAAAAATGTTCATTTGAAAGGATCTCATAAAGAGCTGCATTCTGGTTTTATGGAGAAGATTTTATGACCATAAATCAGTACAAGCAGGATTAAGCAGATTTTGGCATTATTGTTTGGCAAGGTTATTGGTGGGTTACTGTTTTACAGTGTTGACTGTTGTGTATTTCAGCTATGGACAAACCTCACTGCAAGATGAAATTAAAGACAACACCACAGTCTTTACCAGAATATTGGACCGTCTGCTGGATGGCTACGATAACCGCTTGAGACCAGGACTGGGAGGTGTGTTATAATATCGTTCTTTAGGTTATGTGCTAGAGGAAAAAATGTTTTAAACACTGTTGTTTTTCTATGATATATTTGTCATTCAGCTTATAAACACATAAAATAATGTTGATACGCAATATTCATTTCTTTAGACATACTATGCCATTCTTGATGTCGCACATACTTTATGCACGTATCCAAAAGGAGAAGAAAAGTTAATGTTCATAATTCCAGAAAAACATTCAAAATTTGAATGGGCATGCAGTATGTCAAGAATAAAATATAATAAAAAATGACCTGACACCTGACAAAGGAGAAAAGTTTATGAATTGGGTCTAGATAACAGGCATGAACAAGCAAATGCCCTACTATTTTTACAAGAAGATTTGCTTCTGAAAGTGAAAACATTCATCAACCTTAGTCATATAACAGTCTCTGGGAAGTTTATAGGATTTTTTTTTCTACTAAGGTATATCGGGATTTGTTCCAATAATATTTTGTCTTCATAGCATGGTAAAGATGTCTTTCTCCTTCTGCTGAATGTATAAAATGTGTAGAAAATACACAGCAATGTTGCTTTTTTTTTTTTTTTTTTTTTTTTGTTTTTTGTTTTTTTTTTTACAAAGCCACTGTTGCCAAGCCCAGGCTGCTGAGCACGCCGATGCTCCTGTGCTAAGCAGAGCGTTGCCAGCTGCCCTTCCAGCACTCTGAAAGCCTGGTATTATTTCTGCTTCCCCACAAAGCCTATTTTTGGTCTTTCTGACTCTTCAAGCAACACAAACCAAGGGAAATTCTTCCCCCAACCCATGCAGAGTTCAACCTGCTCTTATGTAACAGTGCCCAGGAGAACTGTGTTTTATGAAGAACAGTGCATTGCATTAAGAGTTCTTAAACCACCTCCCGGGCAGGGGAAGAAAAATAATAAAAAACCATGCTTAGTTATTCTGTGCTTGGAGGCTACTATCTTGCAATGATTCTTGAATTGTGAGCTGACTTCTTCCATGGTTGCACTGTACTACCTTTACTGGATGGCCATTGCTTATAAAGTGGTCCTTGAGAAACACATTTAAAAACTTTCTTGGTCTATACATTTTGGTGTGGACTTTCAAAATGATTTGCAGGAAGGTAAGAACCACTTTTTGGATTAATCTACCAGTATTTTTGCCTGCTTTCTTGTAAACCCTTGGATTAATCTACAATAAATGCTCCTTAATCTTTAATACAGCTGTAGGATTCAGTCAGCTACTACATCATAGTAAATAAACATAGCACAGAAGGCAATAAATAAATGAAACTCTCTATCGTATAAAGTCTGGTATGTGTCTACAAGAAAAATGCAAGCACACAATGATTTCCTATATGAGTTTTGTAGCTATCATGATTTGTTTTGCAGTTACTAGAAGAGCAAACAAAATGTGATGCAGGAGAAAGCATGACTCTTATTCTCTGCATACCTATTTGAAAAGCTCCTAAGTACTTTATATTAACTGTGAGGGACCTTTTTGCAGAAGATTGTGTGTGTGTGTGTGTGTGTGTGTTTAGACTTGCAGGGCATATTGGAAACCTCATGAGAAGATCCTCCAAACCAGTTTAAATTTCTCCTTGATACAAAGGCTGTCTGATGTAAATGCTTCTATAGTAAGAAATGACTCTCTTCCAAACCTTAACAGCCATTTGCACTGCTAGCAATTTAAAGCAAAAATGAGTGCTAGAATGATGACTGGAATAGTATCATTTAGTTTCATTAACCAACGGCTAGAGAAGATAGAAGTGTCTTTGCATGTGCTTCCTTTCTTGAGCTGAGTGTTTGTTGCATGTTCCTCCCTGGAGCCAAGGATCTGGAATATCACAATTTCCGTATGATGCAGTACAATATAATTACATGGCTTAACAGAACAAATTTAATTTATTTGTTATATTTCTGAGCTCAGAATACTAGAATTAAACATATCAGAGTACCCCTTGATGCAGGATAAAATACCCCATCTGATGAAAGTGTGGGCAACAAATTCATGTTCAAAATCAAGTGTAATAAGTAGTTTTACTGGTTTAACTACTGGATAATGTGTTGTTCAAAAGATATAAAGGTAGATTTAAAAGCACTAATGACAGACACCTGGGTTAGTGGTTTCAAGTCTGATGCCAATTAATAGTAATGCTTTTTCTAGATAATTCTGAAATGCTTCTTTACAATGTTTTCTTGTTTAAGTATCTAAATTTAACCTCATAACCTCAACATGAGGCAATTCTGACATACCTGATCTAGATACTTTGTATAAATGGGGAACTATATTCTGAAATGGTCTGAACACAGAAACAACCATTAATACATCTCATGTTGTATGGGTTTTGGCGATGGAGACTCAATAATCTTCAGCTGTTGTGTTTGCTTCGCCTATTGCTGGGAGCTTTCAATCTATTTGCAAAAATGGTAGTTTTGTTTTGCTTCCAACAATGCCAATGATGGTTTCTTATTAAATATTTCAATCAGAAGAAGGTTTTTATCCACTTTAAAAAGACTTTTTTAAAAAGCTACCAAACCTACCACCACAAAAAGTTTTTTGATATATAGAATTAGGTCTAAAACTGATTCACTCCATACAAGTTACGATGCAGCTATGATGAGGGAAATTAGGCAAAATATGCTCAAAAATTTTGCACTATGTCAAGCCCAATATTAATCTGTGTACCCCCGGATTGTCTACTCTCTTCATTCGGTGCAACAATAGCTGGTGCACAACAATACACGCTACCATTGTTCTCTCTTGCAGAAAGAGCTACATGGCAGAAAACTCTCTGCTTCTCCCTTTAAAATCTCTCCATATACACTACAGCTTTCTAAATATATACAAGTACAAAACCCACAATTCTGTACATGAACAGAACAAACAAAGAAAAACAGAATGAATTTCTCTCAGCTGTGAAACAGTAGTCAGTCAGGCTGTTTGTTTCACCTCATGTGTCTGCATATACACAGCAGCAAAAAGGTGTAGTATAAAATACTAATGCAATAAATCCTAAAAGAGGTTTGATCTTCAGTACTCCTTCTCATTTGTAGAAGCAATTTCCTCCCTCTTGAGATAAACCACATGATATTTCCCTATCCTGATTTTGCAAACTTCTTATTCGTGGGATGAGTGGTTTCATTTACTGGTGGAGATCATCTCTGTGGCAGATCAGGCTTCATGAAGGCAGCTCTCTTCTCGTGGTGAGCTCTTATTATAAGGACACCTTATCAGAACTGTACTATTTATTCATTGGCAAGCCAGATTATAAGAAGGAGCATTAAGATAATGAAAAATTTAGAGATTCAGAATTTTGACCCTTAAATCCAGAATGTGTGGAATAAGAGCTAGTTTGATATTACACCCTCCCTTTTCTTTTTTAGATGTTCTTTTGAGGTATCCCTTCAAAAGGAGTCTGGAAAAGCACACATGCTCCATAGAGTATGGAAATGAAAATTATTGTTCCTCAAATAACACAGTAAGGCCATACCTGAAACGAATTGAGCTCAGAGAATTCTGCCATTAAGCAAAGATAAAAATATTTTTCATTATAAAGAATATAAAAAAAAATGGAGTGGGTGACCCACATAGAAAATATCAATTATTGAATAAATTTGTTATTTAAAAGAATGGCATTGTACCAAAAATGAATCCCTTTTTCAAAATAAGAATCAGCAGTGTTATGCCTTGACACATTTGCACCTATTATCAATAATTATTGATATAAATTATATTATTTAGCTGCTTGCCTCCTTCATACGTGGGCATAGTCACTTAGTCAGACATCTCTAGGAAATAAGCATTGGTTTTACCCATCCATAAACACGGACAAACAACTAGGTTTACAGTTATTTCTGCCTGGAAAATAGAACTTGCAAAATGAATGTAAAAACATTCTGAATCACTCTAGAGGATACCTATTAATGCTAGGAGAGGATAATCATTTAGAAAAAGCAAGAAGGAGGAATTATCGAGACTAACATATTGAAGATGAAAAAGAGGAAATCATGTTAGACATTAAGGGAAAAAAAGAGTGAAGCCATTAAGGTAATAGGATAATTTTCTGTGGGAACTATCTGGATTCTTGAACTGGAGGTGATTCAAAATAGACTAAATAATAAAGATGCGATGCTCTTTCTCAAATACATGATCCTGAACAACATAAAGGATCATATAAGAGTAGAACATATAGAAGAAGTCAGGTGAGGCTTTGGTGACTTATTGTAGTAGGTCACTGTTTCTGAGGTGAAAGTTTAAAAGCACTGAAAAACAATGTGAAATAACAGAAAAGAAATAATTTTCTTGGCAAAATGAATGTGCTGTTGACTTTTCTCCTGGGCTTCCTGCCCCTGGCAGCAGAGGGATCCTGCTCATGGGCAGGGACGCTGCACCTTGTGTTGAGGGTCACGAAGGTGCAATCAGCTGCAGATTTTAAGTATATCACTTTTGTACCCTTCTCTATCCTCAAGGAAAGGATATCAGATGCTCTGTGGCCTTTTAGCTTAAAATAACTGTCAATGTGGTTTATGGCTTTGAGAGGAATTTTTATTGGAAAGATATAAGAATGTTAATATAGAACAACAGAGAAGAGTGGGTTTCATTAGGATGATGAGAGCAAAGCTTCCGAAATGAAAGCTCACTTTATTGTTGTGTCAAGTAGACATTAGATCACCCCAAACAGATTATCCCCATCACTTGAGTATTGAACAGAATGATGCTTGTCTCAGGCTGCATGCAGAAGCTATTTGCTCTCCTGCATCATGTATATCAAAATTGAGTGTGACTGGCCCTAAATGGAATATAGGTCTGTTGCAAGCAATTCATTACTTCCATGAAATGCTGAAGTTTAAAGGGATGGAGAGTAAGCCCAAAAGTATTATGTTAATTACATTTACAAATTCATTTTTATGAGGACATGATCTATAAATATATTATAAGGTGATTGAGGTCCCAAAGGATTTCTTTGGACTTTAACTCAGACCCCCAGTAACTTAAAATTTAGGTAAAATAATGTGTTGGTCTATGTGAGTAATACAAATTAAATTAAACCTAAATGACTCTACCGTAAATGAAAAGAGAGTCCTATACGGGACCTTTTCTTATAATCCTGTAACAGAATAAAGACTGATTGCCCTGGCTGAGTCTTTTTTTTTTTTTTTTTTCTTTTTTCTTAAGATAGTAATAGTGTGCAGTATACAGCATCTTTTCATTCAAGACCGTAAGAAAACCTTTTTTTTTCTGTTTTAATACTGTTTTAATAATTATAGCACACACACAAAACCAAGACTAGGAACGAAAAAAAATATGGAACTAGTTTAACGTATTCCATCAAAATGAGTAATTCAAAGTTTTGTGTTCAAATACAAACAGGTCAGAAGGGGAATATAAAATGAATAGTTTCCTAAAGATAAATAGGCTTACTTCCTGCTGTTTAAATAAATCTGGGTTCTTTTTTTCTTTTGTTCTCAATTTGTAATCCAATCACTATTCTAGAAATAATGAGCCCCCTGGGAATTTAAATCGAAGTGATTTTTGTTTTTACTTATTAACTTTGAGAGTTTACATTAGCTTAACATCATTAGCAAAACACAGTAGTTGTAAACAGTGAAATTAAAGTAATTCATGTTGACTGATGCTTTTACATATATATTTAGACCATACCCATTTTCTATTGGTGCAAACTGTTTTACTGCCTGAGAGTTTGTTCTAGTTATTAGTCTCATATAAAAAAAAAAAAAAAAACTTTTTGAGGTTTCCCTCGATATCTTGCACTAAAGCATAAAAAGCAAGTAAGATATTTTACATATTCCTGTGACTTTGCTGATCAGTAATGATCTCGAACACCCAACATCATGGCTGCTGTAAAATTAATCTCTTTAAACATAATATAAAGTCATTAAAAATCTACTTTTTTTTTTTTAAAAAAAAAAGCTTATCATTTTTACAGATACTCCCACATTACCTGTTCTTGATTCAGCGTGTAGATGTCACATGCTAGGGATGTGGTTAACACGTCTTTACAATTGACTGACAACCCTTAGCTGTTAGAGCAGCTCCTGGCCATAGTTTTCTTTGTTTAGTAGCTTAAGATTTTACTCCAGTTCTTAGGGATGGTAATGGATTTAATATAGCCATGAGCTGAGGTTTCTGGGGGGGGAAAAAAAAGAGCATTTGAGGCACAGTTTAAACCTTCCCATGGTGATCAAGTTTGAAACTGAAAATGGTTAACCTCGATTCTAAATATACTTCAGAACTGTATGAGTAAACCCATGTCCTGTACAGGAGTGACTCACAACCTTTGGAGCTCCTAACAAAGCGTGGCTGAATCATCTAATTAGTAAAACAGTAAACAAAAATTTAAAAACTGCCATACAGCTTTGGAGGGGGCTGATGTTTCTTTGGTGTGATCATACACATTTTTTCCAAATACATCCTGTATTTGAAAATGAGGTATATATCAAGGATAGAAAAGATAATTTGAAAGGCACCAGTCATTTGTCCCTTCCCTGGAAAATCTTCTATCTTGCTGCTGAAGCCTCTGGTTTCCATTTTGCTTCCTCCAAGAAATTTCCTAAAGCCTTAACCTCTCTATTATAACTGCAAGTCTCCAAAAGCACTAGAATGATTTTTAGGATTCAGCATACCAGCACACGATACGCTCCAAAGAGTATAATCGGTGTTTGCGTAAGGTAAATCAGTTCATTCCATTATTTTAAATAGCGTCACACTATTTTGCTTCAGCCAGGACTCTGCATTGATATCATTAAGGGATGAATCTATCGCTTCTGAATTGTTTCCAACATCTGCTGTTTTGGGACTATCTCCCAATGATGCTGGCGAGAATGCTTCAATGGAAAGGAGATGGACAGTAAAAATGAAAGAGCTTTAAATGAGATATTTGAGTTTCAGTTTTCTATATGCAGAATTCAGATAGATTACATGATGACATTAGTTTCTCACTATTCTTAAGATGACTAAGTTGCAGGAACTTAAATAACCTCTTCAGTAATACTTTACTGGACCTTGTGAAATTTCCATCTTCTTCTGTTGCCAGCTGCTTCATCTCAGATCCCAGCCTTCACCTCTTGAACTTTTGTGAAGAGTGGTGGACGGAGAGCACCAGCATTTCTTCCTAGTCAATATGTTTGGGATGACCACATGCCTCTTCCTGTAAGAGGAGGCTGAGTTTTCACTGTAAACTTCAAGATTAAGCCGAGAGCCACTTAGATGTCAAGGGAGCACTTCAATATATTTAAGGCAATTAAAAAACTTATAAATGATGATAAGGTCATATATTCATTTCCCTGGCTAGCCAGTGAAGAAATTTCAATTTCATCTGTCTAGTGCTTCTGTCAGCAGTCACGGTAGCCTGCAAACCTCTCAGGCACTGCTATGAAAGAGCTCAAATACAAGAGACTATTCAGGCAACTCAGCCACTTTGCAGGATTTGGCTCCGTGACTAGGAATGATCCACTACAGATCTCATCCGTTGGCTTTCTAAAATAAATGCTGGAGATTACTTTTGTTGCCAATGAAATTTTGCACCAACTTGCTAATAGTGTACAAGTGTCTTAAAAGTGCATTACAAGAATGACAGAATCAGATCTAGTATTACCTCTTGACTACCGCTGTCTCACAGAAAAGCAATTTTATTGTATACATATATATTAAGTGTATTTATATTGAAATACTTATGTCTGTTTACATCCCTAAGTTGCAGACTTTTTTCAAGTGTAATTGTGGAAAAACTTATGTGTACACTTTAGAACACTCATTCCCATTGTAACTGTTGGGACATGTATAGAAATGTGTATGGGTTTTAGTTTGCTAACTGTTATTCCTTATTTCCACTCCTCTTTTGTCAGAATTTAAGTTAATCTTGCTTATTGTCAGATGGAACAGAGTTGAGATTTTTATCAGATAAAGCCATGCTGGTTTGTGTCCTAGTATAGTAAATATTTGGACTTACCATTCGGAAAGCTGATGGGGTTAGCTCCACTCTGCACTGCTTGGATTTATGCCTCCAGATGGTCTTACTCCTTGTAGCTAGATTAAAAACCAACAAAATTGATACATGTCATCCTTGGTAATATTTTGTGGTATTTGGTGGTGCAGAAATGACCCCTATATTCAGAAGCGGCTGCTAATGTGGGTGCAGAGAAGAAAAGAGGGAGGTTGAGGATGCAGGTCTCCCAGTGGGACTTTCACCAGTGCTTCTGCAGAAAGCAGATGCTTGGCACCCATACAGGGTCTCAGGCTGAGTGCTGCTGTGTGAGCACTAAAATCACGAGGCACTTGTGAAATGGCCAAGGGCACTGGGCCCTGCAGCACCAGTACAGCCTGGAAATCATGGGCAAGTGAGATATGGCACATGCCTATAATCTATTTTATGTACACATTATAGATTTCCAAATTACTATTCACGCTAATCTGTCACTGGGGCTTGTAAAACAAATCTTTTAGTTTAAACGAAACCTAATATCAGTGCCAACATCAATTTAAAGACATTGTAGGATTACAAAATATTAAATTTATAGAGATGTCAAAAAGACATAGTAGAGATGAGAGTAGAGATATTTATTGGGAATAGTTTTATTTCCTTTTTGTTTATTACAGTTATAAGTAATGCAGCCACTCCTAACTCATGCCAATAAAATATTTTTATGTTTTCATACATCATAATGTACTCTCTTTCTTCTACATTCCGTGTCTCAATACTAAAAAGATAATGTATAGCCAGGGGTTAATTATTAGAGACCTTCCTTCAGCTTGCCCAGAAGCATCAAATACTCAGTATGACATTTGAGTATGTAAAATATTCAGCACTGTTTATAATGTCAGGCAAGAAGCTTCATTAGTCAAGGAGTGGGAAGATTTACACAGCTGCAGAGCTGTGGCCTCTATACTCCGGCATTACAAGTCATGTCTCAAA
Organism: Rhynchotus rufescens; assembly: GCA_032273925.1. Classification (NCBI taxonomy): domain Eukaryota; kingdom Metazoa; phylum Chordata; class Aves; order Tinamiformes; family Tinamidae; genus Rhynchotus; species Rhynchotus rufescens. The sequence continues at coordinate 4,746 of JAVCKT010030450.1, read as the reverse complement.
AAGTTATACGGAAAGACTCATAAAAAAATGTTGCTGACAATATTGACTGTGAAATTACACCTAGAAGCAGTAAATTATCATGACTGTATTGTAGACCAATTTTAGAATGGCTAATCAAAGCCAATAAATTTTCTATTTATTGTGAGAATTGGTAGTGGTTAAATCTAATGAAGACTGTTGATAGACACTCACTGTCCTAATTTCCTGCTTCATCAGAGCGTGTAACTGAAGTGAAGACTGACATCTTCGTCACCAGTTTTGGGCCCGTTTCAGACCATGATATGGTAAGTGATGGCCTATGTTTCTACAGCATTCCTTTTCTCTTGTCTTTTTAATTTGGAGGATAAGTCATCTCTGCAATAACTTATTTACTCCTTTTAAGGCTGTTTTTCTAAAAGCCTTGATCCCAAAATGCTGTCAGCTTTTATGTGCAGCCATTATTGTTAGCTGTGACTGCAGTTAAGTGCCCTTAAATTAGCAGCCTCGGTGACTTTAATAATGCGTTTTAACAGAGCTTATATTTGCTACATAATATATTAGGAAATGCATTGGATCAGTACTCTTCAGAGAACGATTGCTCCGGTCCTAGCTGGCACATCACTGGTCCAATTTGCCGAGAAAGATCATCATCTTAAAATGCAATTAACACTTATGCCTACAGTGTGACATCCATGTGGTCTAACCTGTATTTTTACATTAAAAGCTACTGATCAATGGGAAGTGAGTTTCCTAGATCTTGGCTGCTGAAAGGGAAGCGAAGATTAATGAGAGAATTAGTGTCACTTCTTTATGGCATGAATATGAAAATCAAATTGCTAGATCACCGCAGGGGACTCAGCAGTTCAGAAAAGTGAATGAAGCTGTTGTGAGCCCGGGCCTTAAGAGATACTAAAAGTTGTGAAAAATATGGATAAGGTACTTACCCAAGTTTTCCATATAAATGAGACTTTCACAAGGTTGCTCTTGAGAGGAAAAGCCTGGTTTGCACTTACTAATATCTGCTGGATCCTGTGTTAGGAATAATGTTGAAAACATCCTCATTAATTTACATAAAGAAAAAAGAACAAAACAGTTAAATCTTGTAGCTAGTCACATTAACCTAAAGACATTAACCACAGAAAAAAGGAAAGAAAGCAAGAGGAAAAATATCACAGAAAAGCAACTATGTTTCATTTATCACTACAAAATTTTCAGTTGTTTAATTTGAACTAAATCCATACACAGGTCTTAAGCACCAGATAATAATGCATTTCTGACTGCTTAAAAAAATATTGAGGGAATAACCAGATAGCAAATGTACAAGACTATTTATTTTCCTAAATGCACTTTATGAATTTTTCTGATGGCCTGGACAATAACAGTCATAAAATTGCAACCAAATTGATAATTGCATTTTCCTGATGTCATGGTATTTAAATCTGAAAAAGTACTTAAGAAGCAGAGATTATTTGAACAGCTATTCTGCTCAGAAGTCCTGCCACGGACACAGTCTCTGGAAACACCTCAACTAATGACCAGTTTTCCTGGTGTAGAAGTATTCTACAATGCAGAGTACTAAGTAGTCTACAATGGAGAAGAACAGTAATTAAAAAGATTAATTCAATGAATTTTGCTTTCTATTCTATGATAATCTTGTGAAGTTAAAAGTTCTATTTATTAGAACTAAATTATATAGCAAAACAGAAGAAAGTCCTTGGACTAAGGGCTGTTAGAAACCAACTGTATTCACTATTTTTGTTCTGGTGATTAGTTCATCTTGCTTTCCTGTACTGGGATGCAAATAGGTAACCAGCTGAGAACTTTAAAAACAAGCCTACCACACAGACTCCTGGTTTTCACTTAGTATTGGGGAAAGACATCATGAACATCCTAAGAGAGTGTGTGAACAAGAAACAGACAGCCAAGTGTTCACATATTTTGAAAACTAAGGCGTTACAGATAGGTATTCAGCATAAAACTCCTACTCACCTCCCATGAAAAGTAATGTCTGTGCAGCCTACTCATGCGAAGTCTTTTGCGTATGGAAGTATGTGTGAAGATAGACAAACATGGAGAGAAAGATATAAGGAAGAGCTTACCACAATTTAAAATTCATTTCTTTCAGCTTCAGTGCAAATTTAGAGTGCAAGGTCCTCTGTGCTTACGGCATGTTGGTTATAGACACTGTCATTTGAAGGCCACCCCAGAACTGCTCCAGCACTCAGGCTCTGCCCATGCAGATTGGGAATCAGTGACAAGGAGTGACAGAAGCAGCCATGGTGGCACGCCTGGGAGATGGACAGGTTCCTCCAGGAGCCCGGGACTGATGGGTGGGAGCTGGGAGAGATATTCCAGCTGACGCCGTGTGTTACGAAAGCGCAGCCATGGTGAGGCAGCAGGCTACCTAGACCATCTGTTTGCAGGATTCCAATGAGGCAGTCGTATAGATAGTAGGCTGATATATCAGGGAGTACACGGCGTTCCTGCCCACTCCCAAGGCACTCTTTAAGAGCAGCATAGACATAACCCGCTATGCTATACACAGAAAGTCTTGGATCCTTCTTAAACCTGTGAATAAAACAGGAGAAAAGCACTTGTATTCTAAAATAATAACATCTATTTTGAAAGAGTTTTGCAGAGTTTCAGGCATCCTCTCAGATCGTGAATTGAACTAATCAACAAAGCTGACTATTCTCAGATGACTGTCCTTGCTATTTTTGTAAAGGTTTTGATTTACATTTTTTGGAAGAAGAACATATTTAAACTAGGCTTTTTCATAAAGGCAGAACTATTTTTTTTTTTTCAGGAAGTTTTCATTCCCTCTGCTTTTGTGCTCTTACATTCTTTAGGAAAAGATTTCTGTCTTCCTGCCCAGAATCCAGTACAACACAGACCATGGTGTGCTTTCTCCCGTGAATTAACCAGCTAGCTTCAGGGAGAGATAAAACTTAAATAAATTAGAGAACACAGAAAATATAAAATGATTTCATCCTTAGATCTGACATCTAAACAAATTTGCTATATACGCAAATATGCTATACTGTACAATTCATTGCCAAGGTGTAGAAAGGAATCTTTACCTGCACACTTAATCTCTTCCATGGAGAGATTCTGGATCCCCCCGAATGGAGTCTGAATCCCCCCGAATCACCTCTCTGCACATATACCAAGGTGACAGGATTTTTTAAAGGCAGGATTTTTTTAAGGAGAATTATTGTTCATGTTAAAATTGTGGAAATTATGGACATGAGAAAGATCAGTCAAAATGAATTCATGCTTTGTTGTTCAACAGCCTAGGATAGAGAAACTGGTAGTCTGTGCCAGGCATGACCTGTCAGCTATTTTTTAATTGATCTTTGGTCTTCTACTCTAAGATTTCTTATCAAATCTTTTAGACTCTTTCTCCTTCTCCAGCTCATGAATCTCGTGTTAACATAAAGTGAAGATCCAGACTCTCTCCTCTCAGCCTGTAGCACCACCCACTCCCTTCCTTCCTGCAGTATCAAGATATAAAAAAGGAATGGATAAAATTCATACTGAAGTGATGTCACTTTCTGGGAATGTCGTTTACCTTTCCCATATATGTAGAAGAAAATCTGTGGTACTAGTTAAACTCAACATTTTAATGTGATTTCTTGCCCTATGAAACTTCTTTCCTCTCATTCACTCTCTTGAACACTTGGGACAAGATTTCATACATGGCTCAATCCAAGGCTCCAGTCCAGCAAAACTCTAAAGTTAGTCCCTGGGTAAAAGTGTGTAACTGCTGTCACTGGAACCAGAGAAATCCAGGCTCTAGTAGCTCACTGGTGCCTAAAAAACTGGAAATGTGGAAATGCTTACAATTAGGTACGCACCACAATGATTCAGAGGATTGGGGTGTAAAGAAAGAACCTGAAACCAAAATAAGACCACTCCCACTCCTGGAAGTAAAACATTTTAACATCCAACAAATATTTCCTTAAGCGTTTCATGCCCTGAAAACAGGAGAAACGCGCTCACAATCAATCACCATTCTTATTTCCTGAGAATTTCTTGAAAAATAAACAGCTCACAACTACTTGTGCTGCAAATCGCTAAAACGAAAATCTCAAGTTCAATGAAGTTTGGTATATTTCCATTTTGTAAATTCATTCCAGAATGCTTCTCTTCACTAACATATCCCTTGGGACAGCTGTTTTGTTTGTTGCTGTGTATCTGCCCAGGCCATTTTCCTTCAGGATTTACCATCAGTCCTTTGGCAAGAGATCTCAGCAAAGCTTCAGTGTTTAAGCCAAAAGACTATCTTTCAGGGTAATTCTGAACAGCTACACTTGACATTCATCACAACGTCTTAACGATGAATGATAAGAAGGGCAGGTTAATCCCAGAATTCAATTTTGTGTTCGGGTGGAATTTTTTTCATCGGAAAATGCTGAATTATACTGTATCCACAGGAGTTTTTCACTTTCACTTTACTCCACTGGGGGACTATTCAACTTTTATAACACCTCCAAATATGTTTTCTAATTTCAACCTCTTAACTTCCATTCCTGTCACTTTGTAATATGTCAAATAATGCTTCCATTTCTTAGTGAGTACCGGTTATTTCAGTTCCCCTCGTGTATATTGACCCAACTTCAATGTCTCCTCCCTCTTTATCCTAGGCCTCAAGTGTCTGAGCTGCATGCCTAGGTGCAGGACTGGCCTCAGCTTACACTCTCTGTAGTCCAACGATTTGGCCCGCTGAGCTGTTTTATTTCCCATAAATCAGCCCCTATCATTTCA
>JAVCKT010030449.1:0-10840 GCA_032273925.1 Rhynchotus rufescens | reverse complement strand
GAAGATATAAACACAGACTGAAAGGAAAAAGATTAGGTAGGTTCAAGTCAATTGAGCATATGTAGAGTTTATCCTTTAAAAGATATTTTCTAGCAGGAGAAGGCAGCAGACTCAAAGAGCTTTGCCAGTCATTGAAGACTTTTACACTGTGTTACAGGTATCAGATAATGTGATAGGTGAGCTGGTGTCTGGTGAGAAAAGGAATCTGAACAAAGTCCATTTTACTATCACCAAAAGTAGCTTGTTCAGATAATCAGAAACCATATCTGCTGGGTGAGCACTAGCTGTTATTCATCATCAACTTGTTAGGATGAGAATGCTCAGCTCAAACATTCAAAAAAAAAAAAAAAGTATCTGCTTTTCAAAAACTGGTCAGGTTTAGCCCACTAGATTCTCCAAACCACAAGATGCAAAAATTGACAACAGATTTGTCAGCATTAATAGGAACAAAATAAAATCCTGTACAGCTTTCAAGAGTTCAGCATTAGTTTCCTAAAATAAAACAGTAATTTCCCCACTTCTTCCCAGAAACAGTGACACAGTACACCATGTTTTATAGGTTCTCACAAAATGATTCATCCATTTTCTTGGGGCAGCAGTAGAATTCAACAGACAAAAAAAATGAAATAACATCATTAGTAATGCATTAGGATATGTGACTTATTTGTGACCTGCTTTTAAGAGCTTGTTTTTCCTATCTGTGGAAGCATGAGCAGTATTAACATTTCTCTTTTATTCTCACTCCCATCAGTATGCCATAACTGCAATGTTGTGAGCCAGTGCTCCCCTCCTCTTTCAAGAACAATACCAACACAGCATCTGCTTCTTATAAGCACATTTGTGCATGTGTATATATAAATGTGTGTGAGACGGAGATCTGCTGTAAATCTCCTGAATTCAACTGAAAAGTTCATCACAGGAGAGATTTTTTTCTTTCCTGTCTTTCACATTTTAAACTATACAAGAAGGACTACCACTACGGACTTGAATTTTCATTTTCAGCTCACTTGTTAAGTACAGGGGAAGGTTAGTTACTAAGGAGGAAGGGGAAAATTATTTGACTTTCAAAGTCGATTGACTGGTGCATGAATGGATATACACAACAGTAGGTTTTCATTGGCACTTGTCTCCCAGAGCATGTAAAATTCCTTAAGCATACTCAAATTCAGCAGTGGAAACTGGGCACGTAACAGTAGTTCTTTAGACTCCGGGTTCGGACGGTCGCCTCTCCCAGGCTTTTGGGAACAGGAGAACATCCTTTATTATCTGAACTGGCTAACAGGAAGGCAATGCACTGATGGCACTTGCTAGACATAGGTGAGTTATACAGGAACTCAAATACAGTACAGCTCAAAAGGAAAATTTGCATTTTCTTTTCCTTTCCTTCCTCCAGAAACTCTCCCTCCCTGAAGTCAGAGAGCTTGATTAGCACTTTTCTCATTGCTTTTCTTGGTATGGTTTGTATCTTTACCTTCTAGCTTGCCAAATCCAGGAAAAAGAAAAAAGTTCAGACTTTTTATTTCTAATACTGACAGAAATTCCTGATTTTTACCTATTTCAAGAACTCATTCTTGAGATATTTCCTGAAGTATACTCTCCTGAAGTAAAATTTGTGGGTGATTTTACTGTCTCTCCCACATGGTTATCCCATTCCATTACTAATTCATTAACCAATTGAGGAAATAGCTCCACGAGTGTGGTGATACCATATATGACTGTATTGAGAGTGAATTTCATTGACAAGAAAAAATGCTAATAAACTAAAAGATGGAAAAAATATTTAATTCCACATTCCAACATGGAAACTACAGCCCATTACTTTTTTTTTTTTTTTTTAACAGTATTTAAGCACAGCCCAGTCAGCCCTCCTATGCTATCTCAGACTTGAAATCACTGAGATAAGCACTTAAAGGTTTTGCCAAATTGGGTTATAATCCTGATGCCTCCAGTACCAGCACTTCAAGCCATCTCATGTGGCCTGGAAGAATGCTCAGCATCTCACTGGGTCAAGTTCCCAATGCCTGGAATAAAGGAATGTCAGCATAGATGCCTGAATTTCGGCAGCTTGCACAGCCAACTCTTCCCCCTCCCCATTCACACAGAGAACCATGTGCTCTCCACCTGACAAGCCAACATGTACAATACTCACTGCCTTAAAACTAAACTGTTCCTTATCACTCATGTGGTTAGCTCTTGGTTCCCATGTAGCTGGTTTGCCTTTTAGACAGAGATGCCTGAAAACAGTGGTAGCAGAGAAATAACTGGCTACCAAAGCCTTATAAAATATTACAGAAGGATCCTAGAGAGGTTAATTCACTGAAGGTGCATAGAGCAGAAAGGCAACATCTCCAAGCGAAAGCCAGGATGAGGCATCTTGGACTCTGATCCTGCACTGGGCCCCACCTGAGCATGTGTGTTGTGGTGACCCCTTGCTTGAGACAATAGACTTGGGCATGCAGGCTGACCCATGCTAGCCTTCTGCAGAGCTGGGCTCCTCAGGGCAATCTCACAGCCCTTATTCAGGGCTGGATCCCGCTCATGCTGTCTTCAATTAGAGTCCTTATCATGCATATGGGACCTGAGGCCCAGGCCAGAAGTGGTGTTTCCCAACATCTTGCAGAGTGCTGGAGCTAGATGTAGCCACATGGTTTCCAAGTTCAGAATCCTACCCAAAGACAGCAGCAAAGCCCATCTTTTGTGCACACTGAACACGTGCAATTCCTTATGAAATTCAAGAGCTGTAAATGGGGTATGAAGAGGCCCCTGGCAAGTCTTAGGTTAAACAACCAACTACTGAAGTTAATGAGAGCTGAAAACTTCAGAGCTTTCTGTGAGGTACTCAGATGACAGAAAGATCAGGCCAGTTAAAAAGAATAAAATTTTTGTTTCCACATATTGTAAACATTTTTATAAAACTGGCATTTCTTTCCTGAATATTCATACTAAAAATTACTACTCTTGAAATGGTTTAGCTGAAGGTCCTGTATCATGAGTTCAAATACAAGTACACCAATATTAATGATCACTACAGAAGGACCTGTAACATAACCCATAAGAAATTCTGCTCATCAGCTTCAACGGATCATGGGAAAGGCCCTAACTCATGTCTCATTTAAATCCATACAAGTATTTGGTCCATTCTGAAAGAACAACTGGGTTGGTAAAGCAGTTCTTACAACCCCAGGCTTTGATCCAGGCTAAATGCATTTGCAGTTTTCTGACAATGAGCACAGCACAAAGCCATCTTCAGAGGCAAGAAAATAAAGACACCCTTGCTACAATATTACACCAGTAGGAAAAAAATATTTGGATGAAACTTGAGGTGCGAATTATACTTGCTTAAGCTAGAACAAAAGGATAAAAATATCAAAAATCTAGTAATGTGGAAACAAGCAAGGCTTAGCTCCTTAAAAAAAAATAGGGAAAGATAGACATTTGAGGTAACAAAACAAAAAAAATCCAAAATGCACAAACAAATCACAGACATCTAAAAATAGCATTTTATACATTTTTTTGCCAGTGCTTCTCTGAGAGCAAGTTCTTTAAACAGAACTTAACAATTTTACATATATTTTTAAAAAAAATATGTCATCCTAAAATAGCCCATCAGTCCTTACTCAAACTTTCTGTATTTCTACAAAAATAGATGCACAAAGAGCTACAAAATACTGTATTCCTGAAAGTAGGCGCACTGTAGTCAAGGCAGAGTCTTTTTCCTGACAATTGAGACTGTTCATAAAATTACCAAGCTGAATAAAACAAAACACTGTTAAAGGAGCAGGAAGGAGTCAGGTTGACCAGCTGCAGCAGGCTCAAATGAGGAAAGAAAGAAAAAGCTATTTTTTTTCTTCAACAGTGGGACCCATAAATGGCCTTAGAAACAAAAGGCTCAATAGCAAAACTATGGCTGGCTCTTCATCTTCATCGCATGTCCTTTGCCCAAAGCAGAAGGAGTCGAGGATATTGCCCTCCCAGCTGTGGTGACTTCAGCTCTAGCTGGTCTTAAGTTATATGTGAACCTCAGAACCAAGAAGTTTCTTTGCTCTTGTCCTGATGCTGTAGACCTAAATTTTAGGAAAAAAAAAAAAAAAATTCAATACAGTTTTTTCCTCCTTTCTCCCCACACATGCAAAGTTAGAATTAAACAATTAAAAACAAACAACTCCTCCAATCCACTCTTCCTATCTAAGTGGATCTGTTAGTGACATTACTCTCGCTCCCAATTTCACAATTTGTATAGGACAAGCTTAAACCACACTTAAATTTTAGACTCGATCAAGCAGTACAGGAATGCTGATAAAATCCTTTATGTGCTTCCTACTTTTGCCTTTCTTTGAAGAGGGACGAGGCATGATAAATTCCTCCAGCAAGGTCTGTGTAGACACGCTAGTATGGAATAGAATCACTTTTCCTGACAGAAGCCAACCCCAGATCCCATCTCCCTTCTAAAAGGTCTGTAACGCTTTAGGATCTCACAATTTCTATAGCATTTCATCTTGAGGAGAAGAGAGAGAATATGTTCCTGCAGCAAGCAAGAATACCAAATAATTTCACCTACAGAGTGTCAGATTTTTAGCCAAGAATGGCTAGTGCTTCCACATGGGAAAAATTAATGATTTTCAGCTTGCATTTGTTATGAGTTTCTCTAACATTTTCCTTTATAAAATGTGAGGACTATCTAATAAATGTGGTGCTACATTTGTGGCTTTAGCATTATGGGCTTGGAACCTATGTTATTATCTGGGATTCTTCTGCTCCAGAGGGATTCAGTCTCAGATAGCTTTACACCCAACAGGGCATATGCCTAAAATACAGACAACAGAGCAGGAGTTGTGGATCAAACTTTCTGAAGAAGGCCCATTCTTTATCAATTATAGCAAAAATAAATGGAGGTACAGATGCATATCTTAAGAGGCAGTAAGGCACTTGAGCCTCACTGATTCAAAGCCTGTCCCTTGACATTTTGAGCTAAACAAATTAATTACATTTCATGGAACGAAGAAGCATTGTTATACAGACAGCTTTGTTCTGCTCTACATGTCCATCCACATAGTGCACTAACAATGATGTGCTCGCTGCCTGATCTGACATTAACTGAGGGCCAAATTCACCACTAACATGAGTAGGTGCAACTACAACTGACTTCAATGTTGTTGCAACTACTGTAGCCCTATGTCCATTCAGTCTTTAACCTGTGAAAATGGAAAATGCACAGATCTTCCATCAAGTAATAATGATATCCAGTGGAGACTCCCCTCTCTTCAAAAGCCTTCTAACAGGCTTGATGGATTTAGACCTGACCACCAGCTCCTTGCTTTATGGGTACCATCAGTTAACTTCCTAATGATGATCAACAGTATTTCAGAGTAAAGTTACAAAGCTATTAACGTCATCCGAAAGGTGATAGCATTTTTGATCTGTCCATTCAGGGACTTCCAAGCACTGCCCAAGCACTTGTGGGTTCGGTAGTGAATAGGCAGGGCATAGAGCACATGGGGTAACTTGCTCATGTCTAGAGGGAAGTTCTTCCAGATAATTTCCAGATATAGAAGTTACACTGTCCAGGAGTTAGTCCTGTAGTCTTTGCTCTTTAGCTTAGCATTAGTCATTGTTCTTTAGCTTAACACAGGTACGGCCAAAGTGCAATCTGGAAACAATGTGGCAGATGAGTGTAAGTCAGATATACACCTACCTTCACCTTTGATAACACACAGCACAAACAATGACAGATATTGCATGCCAAATCCTGTTGAGTGACGTTCTGCTCTATTCCACACACTCTTGCACCTATTTCTTTGGACTAGAAGAGCACTGGCATTCCCAAACTAAGATATGACTATAAAAACATGGTCAAAAACTCTTCACTTAGCAAAGATTTCTCCCTTTTGCTCAAAACCTTGCTTTCCTGGCAACATAATTCACAGAGTCATGCCTTTGGTTCTCTTCAAAGCTCCCTCAAATCAATTGGTAAAAAATTTTATTATTCCTCGTCTGCTTACAGTTAATAAAGAAGAAAAGGAAAAAGAAAAAAAGAGTCAAAAAGAGCCAGACAGCCCTTCTGTACATCAAATCATTAAAGGCACAGTGGAGTACTGAAAGCCACCAAGATGCAAAGGAAGCAAGTGAGATGCAAAAGAGTTCATACCATTTAAACCATCTTAAAAAAAAAAAAAAAAAGGAAAAAAAATCTTTTTGGGAGGACATCTGCTTGATGGCAGAGATTAATAGAAGGGAAACAAACAGATACACAGATATACAAAGCAAAATAACTGTAAGATGGAGGTTTAAGGTACAGCAATTAAGCTTAAGAAGCCACTGAAAACAGTCCAAAAGCTAAAGCTGCCTTAGTTACAGAACTGAATATTGAACACTTTCCATGCCTTTTCTTCATTATATTCCCATCTTCTTTATGGCAAGGATATGCAGTTCTAACATGCATCCAAGTGCAGCCACGCTATAAGAGACTTAACTTGCAGTCTGCTGATAAAACAAACATATTTTTCTCTTAAAATATCTTTACTTTTGTTATATAACTCAGTATTTCCACACAGGCAGAATTCTCCACCTCTGAGACACCAACATTATGGATAATTTTCATGTCTACAGAGCATAGTTTTGAGGACATACCTAACAAAAGCATCAAATTGGGACAAACAGCTAGTATGTGTAAAATACGATAGCTCTGTGGAAGACAACAGGCTGTGCCTACTCAAACCTGTATTCAAAGTGACACAGTGACTCAGAGGCATTTCCAAAAGGGAACTTTCTTCATTAGACAAGGAACTGGGGCATGACGCTTCCCTCACCTAAATTTAAACACATGCGAACCTCAGTTTTCTGATAGAATTACAATCCTCAGATACACCAAACCCCTGCTCTGCTTTTCATGTGCTGGGCTTACAGGAAACCTCTTCTGTCACTTCCAGCACATCTGTCCAGCAGCAGGGCAGGATATCCTATCCTCCTAGCACGCTCAGCAGCAGCAGGGCAACTTACTCCATGCTCCTCTCCATGGCAGCTTGGAAAGTACCCTGAAAGTGCTGCTGCATTCGACTAACTCCTCGGCATCTCTTCCTTGGCCTTGAGGAGCCAGTGGAGAGCGTGGAGGGCCACATTCGGCCCTTCTGGCCACCAAGTGTTTATATCAACACACTTTTAGATTAAGCACTCCAGCCCGGGCAGCTGAGCATCACGAAAGGCACTGTTTCCAAGCAGACACAAACATAACTGGTTTTAATAGATTCTGATTTAGGCTAGAGCTTTCTTTAATCCCACTTCTACCCGTATGGGAGCTTCCAGAAGAGTTAATTTGCAGCATGCAATGCTAAGATTAAGCCACATTTGAAGGAAATGAGGTAGCTAAATTCCTACTCATCCCTCTAAACCTGAACCATGTAAGTGTAAGCAGATGTGCAAGATAGATCAATACTTTATTAGCTCCACAAACCACCATTCACTTGTGTCCTATGAAATCCCTAAACTCTAGTCTGTATGCAAGGAGACCCTCTCCTTAACCTTTGAAGTGATGCAGCATCATCTATTCCTGAGACCAAATACTTGGCTTAGTGTGACAGGGATGCAACAATGTAACTGGAAGCGGGTACAGTTACAGCCAGCCTGCTGGTGATCAACACTGTCACTGCATGTAATTCAGCGTGAGGAATTCTGCAAATGTTTCCATAATCGCATGTGACAGCAGCAAAAGAAATGTGATTCAATGTGACTAAGAGGAAAAAAAGAAGCATCCTTTGCATATCTGAGGGGCTCTGAAAAGCCATGACCAGAGGTACACCAAATGAGTTTTCTTATATAAATCATATAAAGCTCATGGAATGTGATATACTGATAAAGCCAGAGGCCGATGTCTTTATTCCCCAGGAAGATACGAGCAAAAGCTTCCAGATTTTAAGTTTTCTGGCCACCACATTCCTGCCCAACTCTGAAGAGAGAAAGCCAGCACATTCTTGCAGACTCTTCAGTTTACGCCTCTCTGCCAAAATTGCCACCCCATATTAGAGTCAAAAGTAATGAAATTCTGTGTGGAGACTAGCAATGCTCACTATATGCACCTTTTAATGGACATAGAGCAATAAAAACATACAGAGGGCTAAACCCGAACAGACAACTCCAAAAGGCAAATTCCTCCAGGCCTGTTCCTTCGGCAGCCACCTCTCGCCTGTCCAGGTAACTTGCAGAGTCCCCAGATCAACATCACTTGAGGATGCATACTACATCCTGGGGCAAATAAACTTGCCATTCTTGGCAGGTTGTACCCAGAACATCCATCACCTGAGTGCTTGTCCTAAGCCTTTCCTAGCTCAGGAGGGCTAAGGCGGGAGCTCAGAGCAGGCCCTTCAGTGAGCCTCTGCAGCAGCAACAGAGCACAGAAGGGACCCCCAGGAAGGGTAGGGGAGCACATGTCCATAGCATCACCGGCCACCGTGATACGCAGTGGTTTCACTGCATCCAGCCTCAATCATGATGCTTCAACATGTAGCACATACATCCACACAGCATCACACTGTAGCCCCTTACAAGCACCTTTCTGAGCACCAATCCCCTTACACAATGTCCTGCTCCATCCTCAAAAAGGCAAGGCAAATATCAGAGCTCTGGCACTGGACTGCTGGGGTTACTGTTAAACCAGTGGGTTAGTCCCATCTATCAGCACTGATGGTATAACAAAGTAATGCCCTTCCATTACAGAACTTGTCAGAAGAACAAAACCTTAGTTTCCAGTCTTGACAGACTATCATTTTATACCCAAAAGTAAAAAGTCTAATTCCTCTTATATCATCTGCACACCTGGAGATGTTAATAGATAAAGAAACACTCAATATTATGAACTTTACTATGCTTTTTCATAATTTCTTGAGGCAGCAAATGGTGTAGTATTTAGAAGAGATTAACGGTTCTCAGCTGCCATTCCAGAGATGAGAGATCTGTACTGGACTAGCATAGTTACAACTGGGTTCTACGTTCATATTATTTCAATTTCAAGAAACAACATTTTTTCTCCATCTTGTTTTTGCTCCCCTACGTACCACAGGAAGCATGTGACTCTCACAAATGGAAGTGAGAGTTATCAAGAAGACAAACAAATGTATCTTAAGGAAAAAGAAGAAAAGATGCAAATCTAATAATTTTCTTAATAAAGTAACAAAAAGTGTAGAAGAAGTAATAATCTCCAAGAATTGCTGCTGGTCAGATAAATGCCAAGCAGAAGCAGAGGAGCTTTAGGATGGACACTTTGGATAAAAACAGTCGCCCATGACCTGTACAAAGAAGTCTGTAAAACAATGAGGGTTGCTACACCACTCCTAACACCAGATAGCAAGACAGTGGCCTGTAAGTCAAAGCCTCCCTATAATACTACAGATATAGTTTGTGGAGGCTGTCATAGGACTTCAGAGAGCACAGTAAAATGAATCTAATTTAGAAACATCTGCCTAGAGCCTACAGAGCGAATTTCACTTTGATAGCAAGTACAGCTTAACCAGCATCTCTAGTCTCTCTAAATAACACCTGGGTATTAGACAGGAGGGATTTGCTGATCTCTTCCAATTTAGAGGAATAGGATGAAATCCTCATTATTAGTCCAGTCCTCACTGGAGCTATATTTTGGTGAATGTATACATGAGCTAGCTGAATAAGCTGGAAATTCAATTTCCAGCTGGTTCAATTAACCATTTCTCACAAGATTCAAACCACAAAGACACATACCATGTCACAACCCATTTGACTTCATGCAGCTACAACACAATTAGCTTGATGGGGCTATGCAAGACCAAGGTCTCTCAACAAAAGGCAGCAAGAGTTGGACATTTCACAGTTCTTGTCTGTCCTGACAGCATTTTCAGAGGGGATTCCCGCCTGGAAATTTTTTTGGAGAAAGCTCTGAGGACAAGCCCTATTTCAGCTACAGACAGACCACTTCTTTGCTCACATATGTCCCGTTAAAACAAGTCACAGATACAATCAAACCATCTTACCTGTGTCAAATCCAAAACTTGGCACAATGTCCACCGTCCCATGAAAGGCTCCAGCCCATGCTGAGGTAGCGCTGGTGACAGCAGCGGGATCTGTCTTTGTCACGTCACACTGAGGAGCGGGAATCCTGGCTGCACGTACTGAAGGCATCAGCAGGGACCCATACCGCGGGTCACGGTGCGAGCTGGGATGGTGATGGTGCATGTGTGGATGAGGGTGATGGCGATGCATGTACACGTCATGCATGTGTGCATACGAAGGGCTCACCTGAGATGCTAAAGGATAATGCCAGGATTCAGATGCAGCAGGGGGAGGAGGTGGTGCAGTCTGATGAAGGCTGTGTCCTGGCCAGCTGCTGGGATCTGGTGGTGGGAAGGTGCCGGGTGCAGTAACGGGGAAATCGGGGTGTACTCCACTTAAGCATGGTGGAGGGGGAGGCTGATAAGAGCTGGTCCAAAATGAAGTTGGGAAACTGCTCCTTTGGCTTGAAATCGTTGAGCTTTCTGGTGGAAAGGAGAGCGGAGAAATGAAGTATGAATGAAGCTGAATAACATATTTGAATGAAGAAAGAGGAAGAAAAAAAAGAAAGAAGGATTGTCTTTCTCTGTACTCTGTACACTGTACTCAAGCTTCCCCAGTAATTTCAATATGGAGATCTTCACTCCTGACCTAGAACTATGGGGGGATATGATTAATATGTATAAGTTCAGGAAGGGAGAATGCAGGGAGGAAGGGGACAGGCTGTTTTCACTGATGCCTAGCGATAGGACAAGGGGTAATGGGCATAAGCTGGAGCACAGGAAGTTCCGTCTCCAGGTGAGGAGGAACTTCTTCACTGTGAGGGTGACAG
>JAVCKT010030439.1:0-12043 GCA_032273925.1 Rhynchotus rufescens | reverse complement strand
AAGGAAAAGGAAAAGGAAAAGAAAAAGAAAAAGAAAAAGAAAAAGAAAAAGAAAAAGAAAAAGAAAAAGAAAAAGAAGGAAAAGAAAAAGGAAAAGAAAAAGGAAAAGAAAAGGGGAAAGAAAAAGGAAAAGGAAAAAGGGCAGCTCATTTTGCACTTTGGAAGGCAGGGAACATCCTAAAACGCATTCTGACAGGGTGGCTGGCACTGCACGCGTGCTTCCTCGGGGAAGGGGCAAGGAACAGGAATTGTTGTAACTCTGCGGAGTTTTCTTAGGGAAAACTGCATCCAGTGGGAGCTTCTGCTGCTTGCAGGGCACACCATCCTCCTTGAAACAGCCAAAAAAAGAAAAAGAGGAAAAAGTACCACAGGGGCAGCGGGGCAAGGGGGGAAGGAGAAGCGAGGGCCGCCCCGGACTCCCGGTGCCCGTTCCTGGCGGCGCGGCCGCCTCGTCCCGCTCCCGCGGAGGCTCCGGCTGGCGGCGCCGAGGCCGCGGGCAGGGCAGGGCCGGGGCCGCGGGCAGGGCCGGGGCTCGGGCCGCAGGGAAGGCCGAGGCTCGGGCCCAGGCTCGGGCCCAGGCTCAGGCCCAGGCTCGGGCCCAGGCTCGGGCGGGCCGCGGCGCGGGGCGGGCCGAGGCTCGGGCCGCCTCCCCGGCCCTGCGCGAGCGGCGGCCAAGCCGGCGGCGCGCGGCGATAAACAGCGCGCTGGAAACCAGATACAGGGGACATTGTGTTCTTGGGAGGAAAAACAACCGGGCTTCTGCTCGCTTAAAGTAAACAGTTAATCCTGTTTATCTTTTTTTTTTTTTTTCCCCCCCGCCCCCGATGACTTGTTAAGGGAACGATCTCTTCTGCGAAGCGAACGCGACGTTTTGTCACCGAAATTCACAGCAAGTTTCTCCGTCCTCTGAGGGAGGGGGGAAAAAAATCCAGTCCAATATGTAAACTTTCTGCTATCGGCAAACAGCGCGGAACAACAATATTTCTTGGCTTAAACTGACTTAACAAAGTGATGCCAAAAGTGAATGAGACCTTTCCCTCACATACTTTATTTTGGAAAACCCAAGTCCTCAACAGAGTGCTCTATTCAGCTCATTTAACCAGGCATTTTCTGACAAGAAAAAAAATACTTTTATTTTTATTTTTATTATTTTTTTTTAATCGAACCCCCCAATCCTGGAGGCTGCGGTGTCCTCCCAGTTAAAGCCCATCCTGCTTATAGTTTCGCCCTTGCTGATGAACCCAGGGGCTCCCCTCAGGTTTTTGGTGCAAGAGGCAGAAAACGAGAAGTCAGAATGGGGCACACAACCCAAAGTGAAGTAACAAATTATTATTCTCCTTTCCGAAGCACACACTCCCTGGGCAAGTTCCCCGGGGCCCTGACTTTGCATATTAAGGATGATTAATTAGCAAAGCAGATGGGACTGATTATGTTGTTTTGCTGCAGTCGCCACGTTCTACCTATTAACTACTAATTCCTGGGTAGTCCAGCAAAGTCTACCAAAAGCTACGAGGTTTTCCAAAGGGAATTCTAATTTTTAGCATGAAGGAATTTAAGCAGCACGGAGAGTCAATAACGAAAGCGTGCTTCACGTCCCCAGTCAGTGAAAGTTTGTTGATTTAGCTATTTATAATCATAAAAATATATGATTTGCAAAACTGAAGAAGGAGAAGAAAAATATTCTGACGCTTTATTTTTATGCATCTTGCAAGCTTGGAGTCGAAGATTCTGGGGTTTTTGGGCAACCAATGTCATCAAGTGCAAAAATGTAAAATCAGGTCTTGCTAGGAAACTAAAGGGGAGGCTCATTTTCAGATAAATTAAGTCTGGATAGTTTACACTTTTTTTTTTTTTTCATTTTTAAAGCTTTTTTTTTGTTCTCTTCAGATTTTTTTTATTTTCCCTTTTTTTAATCCTCTGCAACAACTGCATTATTAACTTGGCTCTTGTGATTTCTCAAGCACAACAACACAACGCAGCCCTATTTCCCCCTGGAGAAACTCAACTCGTGAGGCAGCAAGCAGCAGCCAGGCTCTGCTTCAGCCTGGGGCTTAAGCAGCACTGGGCTTGTTCCCCCCAGTCCACCTCCTAACCCACTGTGGCCTCCAGCCAAGACTGGAGGAACCAGTATCCCTCTGGCCAGGACTGGAAGAGCCAGTATTGGTAGGACATGATCGCGTTGAAAACTTCCCCTTGCTCCATATTTCATTTAACCTCCTCCCTGCCAATGGTGCAACCTGCATAGGAGGTTGAATTGAGTCTTGGGACTGTTGAGTTTGGCCCATCAAATTTCTCCCAAATTGACCCACGGTCTGCAGCGCTCTGAAGACCACATGTAGGCCAAGATGATGCAGGCAGGAGCGCAACTGTTAGTAGCTACCGCATGGCAGGAGAAGCAATGAAGCTTCTCTCTCAGGAGAAGAAGGCGGTGGTTCCATGTTCTCAGAAGAACATGGTTCCACAGTCTCTGCCTCTTGGAGAAATCCCATGGCAGGACGAGAGGCAATACATGCCAGTGCAGGCTTCAGCTGTAACCCATGCACAAAGGATTTCCCCTTTGATACCCCCACATTTTGACCCACATTGGGCAGCCACCATCTCACGCCCTGTTTTAGAAGGGGATGTCTCAGCTGAGAGGAATGCGGACAGCAGATGGGAGCTGGTGGGAGATCACTGGGAGGTGAAGCAACAGCAGGAGAATGTAGCAGGTAAAAGAAAACAAAGATCAGGAGGAAATGTTCTGATATCACCTTTTTTCCGCTTCCTTTCTCACACCTTGCTCTTCTCCATATTTCGGATAGATAAGAGATTAGGGGGGGAAAACATTTGTGGCAACTCTAGTGTAATTCTACAAATGAAATACAAACACTAATGACAGTGTTCTTCCCAGGTAGTTTTGGAATATTTATATCAGAAATTGATCATTAAAAGAAAAAAAAATCTCAAAGTGTGGCTGTCAACATTTTTTTCCAGTTTTAAATAAAAAAAAACAGAATATTGTTACATCTTGCATGTCCCCATTGAAATTTTCAAAATGAGAAATCCTATTTTCACGGTTTACATTTGTAGATTATTTTTAGAGAACCAGCAAGTCTAGGACACCACCGAAAAACCCACCAAAATAACAACAAAAACAAGAAAAAAAGGGGAAAAAAAAAAGAATAATCACATTTCAACTGATCTCCAAGACCTTCTTTTCATGCTGTAAGCAGGCAGAGAAAGGCAGGCACCTGCGTACACTGGTGCTGTTCCAGCACCTTGACTCCATTCAGCCATTTACAGAAATTCCATGTTGCTCTTTTAAAATTACTTCACCTACACTGAACACTAAACAAGGGTCAAACACAAACACACAAAAAAAATATAATCACATTTTCAGTTTTCTATAATTTCAAGGGATAATTTTTAGCAGGATCAGAACCTGCAGAACACAATGGGGGAAAAAATACTAAATCCACCATATACCCATATACTAATTTGTTTGGTGGGTTTTTTTTTTTTTTTTTTCATTGAAATGGATGGACACACAGAGAGAACCTCTCATTTCCTTCATCACTCTGGTTGTCTTTCAGATTTCAAATATTGTGTGTGCTAGTGGAAAGCGTCCTAAAGGAACAACTCCCTTCTACAGGATCTCTACTACAACTGTTCTACACCCATAATAACCTTCATTTTATTTCTCATGCACATGGCACACTGTTTTATTAAAAGGTGTTAATAAAATGGCCAGTGTTATACCACAGTTTACAATAAATCAGTGATTATGCTGGGTTTAAGATAACAACTCTGATCAAATACTGAGCAACAAAGTGCATGGTCATGCTACGCTTGATTGTGATTTCCTCTTCCTCCTATGAAAGTCCTTAAAGGCAGAATCTCTTCAGAAATACTCAAGAAAGGGGGAAAAAAAATAAGGACTGTGTCTAATCAAAACTACAGGAAGAGTTTAGAGAGACAGAAGATAACCCTGTAAATTAGAGGGGGATTAAATCCCTGCGTAAGCAGGGTCTCTGATTCGGTATTCAGCGTCCGAGGCCGAGGCCCTCTCTCACTGACCCTTGGCTGTATGGAAGTGAGCGGGTGCTGGGGCCGGGAGCGATTCTACGGGAGCATCCCGTATGGAGCAGAGCCCTGATCCCGACTGGAGCTCCCGGGGGTTAGTGCAGCACGACACCGCACCAAAGGTTCAGCCTACAGGAAGGAGCCCTTTAAGCTCCTGCTTATCCTTGTTGGCCGCAGGCAATAAGGTGCGTGTTTGCTCTTGGTGTATTGTCAGCTTCTCTGTGGTTGCTTTTTACCTCTCTTTTTTACCTCTCTTTTTTACCTCTTTTTTACCCCTCTTGAGGCTCTGCATCAAGTTGGATCTCTTTGTGTTGAGGGTCCCAAACCAGGCTACTAGACCCTCCTTCAGCCTGACTCGAACCCCCTACTCAGAACAACACGTTTAGGAGTTGCCAGGTGAAGATCTGAAGGTTGCCCAAAGAGGGCTTCCTCCTACAGAACATGCAATAAAAGACATGGAGGACCACCACATAAGAATGAGATCTTGCCTGAAATCCAGCCGTGCATCTGGAGGCATGATCTGGAGTCACAGGACACACCGTTTGTGGAGTTATCCCCCCTGCCAGGTAGTGCCCGGCAATGGGAACGTTGAATGGCAAGGCACAGGGTGCTCAGGTGCCCCTAAGCTGGGCCATCAAAAGAGCCTAAACTGAAAACTGAAGGATTCTGAATCTAATCCAGATAAAGCCTCTGAAGGGCTTTTCTGAAGTGCATTCTCAGGAACGGGAGACAAAATGCCTGCATTTTTAATAAGCTGTGCTCCAAAGCCCAGCCATGTTCCAAAATACATCGCGGACTCCCACCATAGCAAGAAGAATAAAACATCAACAAAACAAAAACAGAACAAATAAAAACGAAATGTAATTAATCCCACTTGGAGAAATCTAAGCATTCTGCTTTACCAATTAAAAATAAAGTTAAAAAAATCATAACAGAAATGGAATTCAGTCATGGAAAAAAGTGGTTTGAGAATAGGAAAAATAATTGTTTCAAAACATGGCATTTCAGCAATTTCACTTTTTTTTTTTCAGTTGGTCATAATGACCTTTTCATAAGACAGTTATCATTTTTTATAAGATGATCTGACAGAAAATTGATTCTTTGAAAATTTCACAACTATTTTTCCTAGAAATATTTTTCAAAACTGTAAAGCAGTAGCTGTTTATTAAGTTTCAGGCTGTGGTGTGACAAAGCTTTATTACCCAACATATTAAAGACTAATTATCAGTATGCCTATAAGTAGAAGCAACAGTAAGGGATGAAAATGTAACATATAAGCTACAATAAAACTGTGTGCATGTAAGTTTTAAGTTTCAAAACTACATAAAATATACATTTTTTTTTTCTCGATTGTTAAAAGTTACCTATGCAAAAAGAAGCAAAAAACAGGGGGGAAATACTCAGAAGAATTTTCCTGGGGAAGAGGTGGTTGCAAGTTGTACCTGATACCAATTGGGGGTCTAATTGCCGCTAATTTTTATGCTGAAATGATAACAGGGGTGAACCTTACCCCACTGTTCTTTTTTGTGAACTGGTTGTAAATATTTTCTCTTAATTGCTGCCTCACTAATATATGATAAAAATGTTCACACGCACAACTAGATTGGGGAATAATTTTATTTGTATGAAAGCTTAATTCACCACAAACCTGCCTTTCCTGACTCAAAGACATTCTTTAAGCAAATTGTAACTGTATTTATCTAAATATATCTTTTCATATAGTGTTAAACCAAGCAGGTGATCACAAAGGCACAAAAAAAGCCTTTTGTTTCAGGGGAACAGTCTCGTTTCAGCGGGACCTGGTATGAAGAGACAAGCACACCCAGGAAAAGGGCAGATCAACACTGAAAATTACACGCTGCACACCTAGGGTGTACAAAGAATTGATTTTTTAAGCTGCAAAGAGTTATTTACCTACAGCAGAGTGAAAGATAGATGTTCTTGTAGGGCTAGCAAACGTGATACCATCTGATTTGGAATTAGACACCAAAAGAGCTTTTTTTATGATCCCACACTTGTTTAATTGGAATTCCTAACTCTCCGCTTTCCCATCCCGGTTTCCACCTCCCCTGCTGCCTGCCCCACCACATGTATTTTCAAGTGTCACATGCACTGATCTTTTTGAGCACGCTGTCCTTCAGTTTCAAAATTTCCTATCAAAGAAACATTCCTACTACTCTTCACATTTACATTCTGCAGTGTAGACACTAGCTTTAATCTTACAGCTGAGGTGTTACTGTATTACAGCCCTTGTATAGACAGTGCACCTTTAAATGTGTCAAATTTTATTTTTTAATGATTATTAAGCTGTTATAATAATTGTTAGTTTTAAGGGATAGGGATCCAGACACACCCTACATACAATGTAGAGAACTCTATAACATTTCCAAAGGCATTAAAGTTTCCTCTTCTTCTTCAAACATGCAAAACGCAGCCCGCTGGAAATCCTTTGGCTCCTATTTAGGTATTGGTGGCAGAATATTCCCAGCAATGCACATGTTTACAAGCCTATGACCTAACTGGAAAACTTACACCTGGTAAATTGAGGCATACAAAAAATTATACAGTGCAGCATTGCTAAGATCTCTAGAATTTATCACAACAAGCTCCACAGTATCCTTGGTTTGCAAGCTGGTTCAAAATTAAAGAGATGGCTTCACTATAAACATATTTATATTAATATATATATTTTATATATATATGTTAAATCCTACAGTTCTAAATTGTGTAATTTGTAACAAATAGTAAAGAGATTTCCAAAAAAAAAAAAAAAAAAGAAAAAGGGCATTGGGCAGAGGTGAAGTTCTATACACAGTGCACACGACCAACTTGAAATGTTGGGAGGGCTGTTCACAAATGACTCTACCAGAGAGCAAAAACATTATCCTTCCATACTGCAACAGCATTTCAATGTACAGCAAGGGACTCTGCACAGCCCTGTACTTCAGGCTTTAGCCAGAAGTTTTCCAGGGATACAACAATGCCAGGAAGCCAAGGATTGCATTTCGCCTGAGCTTTCCAGTTGTTTTTTTGCCATCTATAGAATCAAATCAAAATGATTTGCCATGAGGGGAAGCTGCAGTTTGTGGGGCAGATTCCGAAGAGGTCCACGTGAAACAAAGAGCACAGGCGTGTGCATCAGGGATGCCTGAAGCAAAGCGAAGCTGACCACGGAAAACAAAAATCCAAATTTGCAAAGCTTGCAGTCAGAAGGTGACTAGAGATGGACAAATCTGCCTTCCACATGTAACTTGTTTTTTAAGATGTGTGTGCCACTCAACATGACTCTGGATTGAAACTGAACATAGGAAATCTGAGGCACAGCAAACTATTTACATTGTTTTTAAATTTCTAGCCGAGTAATGAAAGAAATATTAACATCTCCACCTACACTTCCCCACAAACTAAACTTTTTAATCACCAGATTCAGTCAGGAAAACTTCCAGCTTCCCGTGACATGCCTTTGAATGCTCTCTAGATTTCAAGATCGTTTTTGCTTTCTCTAACAGGAGTCTTCTCAACTACAAGTAACTTGAAATCATGTCCACGAGCAGTAAGATTTTAAACTAAATATTTTCCCTTATGCAGATACATAGATAGCTATATACCTGTATCAAACCTGGAGCCTGTAAGAGTTCTGTTTGCTGGACCATATCAACATTTAGTATCCACAAACTAAAAATTCACCCACAAACTAAAGCCTGCAGTTCCACGTGATGAAGGGCTAAGTGAAGGCGCGGAGTTTCTGCCGTGCAGTGTTTGTTGCCACCACAGGGCTGTGGCACCGTCTCCCCTCCTTCCTCATAACTGTGCTGGCCAAACAGGTTGAGGCAGCACTAGGAATCAGATCAGGAACCGATCCAGCTCAAACAAATACATCTCAGAAGAAAAGCTGCCTTTTTTACCCCGCTGCTGACTGAGAGCGCAGCAGAGCAGCACGGGGGCTGTCCCCGCACAAGTGAAGGGACACCCTGGCTTCAATTGATGGCAAGAAAACTCACCTTGGGACACCTTGTCACAGCCTTCTGTAACCAGAGGTCACTAATCCAGACGTACGTAGGTGAAACCTGAGGTGAAACCTGCAGGAGAACCAACTGCCCTTCTTCCAGAGGGACCATCCCTGCCCACCCGCCTCAGATGTCTACCCGCTAGTTTGCTTTCAATACATTGTTCTGAAGCTCCCTCAACTTCTAGAAATAATTTTAGTACCAAATATTGATACAGGTGATAACATACAATGTTAAAAATAGTATCTCATTTTAATTGTATAGCTGCAGGAGGGACAGAACAATTTAAAAGTGAAAGTTACTTGAAAGCAACAGCAGAAATGCTTCAGAAACACAGCAAGTCAGTCTACAGGGAAAAATGTAGAGAGCCCTGCAAAATCTCCTCATCCTTTCAAGTTTTAAAGCCCAGTTGATGTTACCAGAATACCAACACACATTTACAGCCATGCAGGAAAGAACAACCACCAACAACATGTAAGATAATAACCCCTTATTACAAGTATTTTACTAACACTGAACATTTAAAATACAGTCTTCAAAACTAAAGAGCAGCCTTTCGATATCAAATTTTAATTTGCCTCCAAGTATCTGCCACAATTTCTGGCTCATTTCCCTTCTGATGCATATTCTGGATAGTTTACTGAATTGGCTCAATTATTCTATAATTGAAAATGTAGATATTATTTAATGATCTGCTTTATCGATTTTCTAATCTAGAGATCAATTTTAGCACAGCTTGGTTTAAAAAACTTCTCATTGTATCTTCAACTCTTGACATATATTAGAGTGACAAAATATTGCATTCAACAGAGCAGATGAACTTCAGCATTTCCTTTAGTCAGACTCAGGCGCCTCAGCTGGTAAATGAGACAGACCAGTTTTAATCACTTTGTACCTGTGAGTAGTAGGGGAGGTTGGATCTTCTTTTATAATAAGCAAAATACTACCTATTTGAACAGGTACCTTCTACATTTTTTCAGTAGGAAGCTAGTGGCAAAACCAGTAACATCTTTCTTGCTGACTTAAAGGAAAAAAACAAAAAGAAAACAAATCACGTTTGCTGTTTTTAAACAACTTAAATGGACATAAATTGTCAGACTGTGGGTCATCACTAAGCACAGGCCAAAGCATTGGCACGAAGGACTGTGTTGTGAAGCCTACAAGCTTTATTTGGTTTTTAGTTCACATTCCTGCCGAGTGAGACATTCTTAATTCGGGAGAGCTACGGGTAAACATTTATGGGAAAAAATTATTAAATATTTCCTTTCACAAAGGTAGCAGGCAAAATAAAAACAAAAACAAAGCCCCGTGGCTACACTAAAGGTGGTCTTTCACCAGCGAAATACAGCAGGAGAAGTGAGGAATCTGCTCCCCTTTCTAACAGCACCTTGGAGCTTTCATTATTGCTGGGACACTCATCTTCCCTCCACCCTCCGACCGGCACCAGCTCAGGCTGCATTTGTTTATTTTCACATAGCAGCATCATCCATACGTGAAGCTGCAGCCTGAGTGGCCTCTCCACCACGGGGACCTACAGCGATTACCCGGGTTCTCCGTACCCTTGCACCCTGATTTAACATTGCAGAGGCAGGGAAAATGCTTACAAGGGTAAGGACACTTGCTACAACACCCATAGCAAGTAGCACGTAACTGCTGGTCACTTCCCAAACCTCCCTGTGAACTGCAGTAGCCTTTCAGAGCTGTTTGTTGTAACTCAGTTCATGATGCGACGCTGGAAAGGTCGTAATCCACCGGCTTTTTAAAGGACTCTTGAAAAATGAAGCCTATCCCAAAATTCCCTCTCCAAATAGGAAATATGTCATGCCCGAGAAATATCTTGGTGCTGTGAGCGGTTTATTCACCTGGCAGGTTGGTCGAGCACACAGGGAGGAGGAGGAGGAGGAGGAGGAGGAGAGGCCTGCAGGCCCCAGGCCTCGCTGCCGCCTCCCGCTGCTCTGTCTGCAGCAGCACCTCAGCACGCAGCCCAGATGTGCTTTGATCACGAGGCACCCGGGGCAGAATCTTCCTCTAACTTCACAGGCAGGAACATGTTGGGGATATCCAGGCTCTGCTCCTCCGCCTTGACCACGATAAGATTCTCTACAGGAGACTCAGACACCTACACACACGCTGTCCCTTAAGCTCTATGTGGTTTTTAATGCACTGTATTATTCCCAATTCCTAATTTTCAGATTATTATTCCATTTCTAAAGCCACGTTATTTATGTCTCTAATTTCTGTAAGTGCAGCATGGGACTTCTGTTAAACAGGCCCATTTCAGAGACGGTGCCAGGAGCAGTTCCTGGACGTAGCGCCCACGGCCTTGCCAAAGGTATCGCCTTCCTCCGTGGCCAGTAATTCCCACTGACTCTCCTCTAGCTCCCTTGAAGAGTCTTCCCCTCCTACCCTGTTTTCTATCTACTTGTTAAGGCTGAAAATATAACAATTTTTCAACTTAAATCAAAGGAGTTGGCACTAGAGGAGCGAGTCTCCAGGAGCAGCCTGGTGGTTCCTTCCTGTCAGGCAACAACCATGAGGCAGCTCCTCAGAACTTCCCTGGGACTGTGTGTGGTAGGGCCAAGGTTTTATCAGCACTCTTGAAACCTGATGCACTTTCCTGTCATCTCCCTAGTGTAGCTCCAGAAAAGTAATTTCGGGGCATAGTTTGTACAGAGATACTGGGCATATGTTTTTCTGAAATGCTAGAAATACAGCTAGAAGATTCATTTCATGGCAGCATAATTATGGTGGGCACTAAAAAGGGAAAAACAGTAAAAATAAAGTGAATTTTCCTTGTTAGATGACCCTTGTGGACCAATATGCCAAAGATCTAGCCTCCTAAAAGAGGAGAAAAGAAACAGATTGCCCAAATAATTCCACAAAATTGTTTGCCAGCACAACCAGCTATAAAGATGTCATATGGTTTGTCATTTGAGTAGAGCACAAAATAATTCAAAAATTGAGCAGAGAGGAGGAAAGGAAACTACTTTCTCCTGGGACTAAACTATGTTAAACGGTTGATCCTCCCCAGAAAGCCTGAAGTCCCATTCTTGTTTGACCACTCTGCTAGTCAAAATTGGGAGTATTAATTAGCTGATATGTATCTAACACTTCAAAGATGTAAGTATTAGGTATGTGACTTTAAATGATAATTATGTTTGTGCAAAAATTTTGGTGCAATAATTGCAGCTTCTTACTGATGAATGGTAAATTGATGCATTCCAGTTCATTTTTTTCTGGAGATTTTAGAACTCTGTTGAAGTGTTGGGTAGGATTAATGTAATTAAAATACAGTCCAAATGAAGCACTTTAGAAAATATCCCTACAAGAAATCAAGATATTATGACATGGTGAAACAGATATTCCTACCTGATTGCTGCATCTTTTAAAAATATCTATAAGGAGTCTTTTGTTCTAATCATAAACAATAATCTGAACCTAAATGTGCACTAATTAACAACTTCTTATTTAAAAGTGAAATGACTGATTTACTTCAAGTATTTGCATAGCAACTTTTTCCCTAACCTGTCTTGGAATAGCAGCCTGAGACTATCCTCACGTCAGGAACAAGCTACTCGCCAGCTGCAGTTTTTCTTCACCTGTCCAAAAGACTCACTAGGCAGTTGTAAATACTATCAGGAATGCTTAGTATTGTGATCACTGGGCTACTTTAAAGCAATTACCTTTATGGTGGAAAAAAAAAAAAAAAGAATTCTAAGGACATTTCAAAGTACACGCTTGATGCAATTACCTGATATATGTATTTCTTTTAATAAGAATAAGTATTGCTCAATATCTCTTCTTATTAACATTTTAAAGCTTATATGTGTGTCACATGAAGGCTACTCATTTCCACTTTCCATGTAATATACAAACTTAAAATACATTATTTTCACAAAAAGAGAGTTTTTTTAGTTAGTCACAAAAAAAAAAAAAAAAAAAAAAAAAAAAAATTTTTTAATAACAATGGTATAA